>JAMKQA010025964.1:0-20138 GCA_024699735.1 Posidonia australis
TGCGTAACAGGGATCCTTACCCGCATTCTGGTTTTATTTCGTAGACTTGTACCTTGTCTTTGTTGTTTTTGCATGATTTTTCATGTCTATGGTTTTCCTTGTCTTCCATAATAGATTAGGTGGCGACTCCGTTTATTTTGCTTTTTCGACGTGATTTTGCCGACCGATTTCGCATTCATTTGCGGAATCTACTCACCAGCATGGTTACAAGTATCTTCCAGGGTCACAAAACATCCAGAGCACCTCTAGAGACACGCAAAACACAAGATTGACAGGTGCAACTTGTTCCCACCGGTGTCTGTTGCGTTACTCTTATGCAAAACTTGGTCAGAGCCACTCCAAACACCAAACCACCAGCCCAGTAACACCTCCTATCACCTTGGAAAACCTCCTCCAATCTAAGGTACGAGAGAAATCTAGCTACTGAGACACAACAATGCTCTTCATGGATTAGGAATGCATCAACAGACTAACTAACCATATACCATATGTCTCCAAGAACTGCTTACCAGATCGACACTCCATCGGATCTAGAGTACAACCTCCACTATGGCCAACACCAAACACGTGGGTGGATAGTTCCTCTGTTGATCCTATTGACCAGCAAGAACCATAAATCACCATATTGCCTTACCGCAACAGGAACTTATTGTAACCATGCCGGCGATAGCCTCGTGCGTGATGCGGAACGCCAAATGCGCAAGGACCAGCGAAGTCACAGCAAAAATAATAAAAACAATGATAAAATGCGAGAGTCGCTACCTAGTCTACTTTAAAACAGGAGACGAGGAAATCCGTTTTAAAACATTAAAACTATGCAATAAAACCAATGGAAAAGGTCATTCATGAACCAGAAAATGGGTAAGGATCCCTATTACGCACGAGGAAGGTATTAGGCACCTTCGTGCGCTCGAGAAGTCGGTCTTTCATGGGTTTCTTGTTTACTTATATGGAAATGTTGGCTTTTCAATCTGTTTCTATATGCCCGGGGGCGATATGTAATGTGACAGTATATGCAAGTGGTGTCTTATGCTAAACATGGGTAAAAGGACTGTGGGGTGTGTCCTAATGCTCTGAAAGATCACTCAAGGCATGGACCGAATATCGGTGCAAAGATATTGCACAAACATAACCATAGATCCAGTAATATCAAGAGGCTAACGTCCTCGCTTTGCTACATGCAAAACCTAACCTATCATGCATAAAAGAGGATGAAATCAGACTGGAGTCATCTTGATATGTCCAAGAGGACACCAAAAGAAAACCATAAGCAAAACAAATCAGGAACCATATTAAATATCATGCCAAAAGTCATTGTTGGTGCACTGAAATAGGCAAGTGCGCCTATTTGGTGCGCCAGCAATGTGCTCCTATTAGGAGCACCACCTATGTGCTCCACTAAAGTGTGCTAACAATGTGTGCCACTAAAGTGAGACTCAGAAATCACAGAGCAACCATACTGATATGCTATGCGATATAAAATCTTATAAATATGCTCGAGACCATCTGAAAACACATCCTAGACATCTAAAAAAATCCGATCACATATAGGTTTATCTCTCTTCCATAAAGCCATCAAAGGAAGGATAAACCCAAGACACCATGACATGTGTATTGTGCTCAAGGGCAATAGGCCTCACACAAGACCACATACTCCTACTTAGATGAAAATCATGAAGATAGGTCTAATGCACAAAGCCAACACCAAAGCACATATAAGAAGAACAGCATAGATGCATACAACAAAAAAGGAAATGAACCCATTAAGCCATTCCTATTGCATCAAGAATATGAATAGAACATCGACCCACCAAATATTGCATATCTCTAAGATTCAGTAAAAAGACAACAAAAGCAAGCATATATCTCATCCAACAATACAAGAACATGGCATTATTGGTATGGTTGCATAAAGGTCATGATCCATATGAATATCATGCTCTAAAAGAAGTGATCCAAGAAGTATAAAATTCTACATGCTTATCATATAAGACTTCTCTAAAATGAACCCATATTCATGAAAGGAAATCAAGCTATGAGAAAGTCTAGATGCCTACCTGTTGGTGTGCTCTTGTACTCCTCTACAAGTGGCTCGTGATGACCTCGATGGCTGAAGAAAATATGGATCTCCTTCCTCCCAAATGGCCTCCAAGTGATGCAAAAGAAGGGGCTTTTTGACAACTATGGATGAAGGGACTTTTCCTATGCTAGGTAGATGATCTCCTACTCAAGGGTGAGTGATCATGGCTCTAGATAAAGCTAAGACGTGGGTGTTTGTGCTAGCAACAAAGGCTCTTCCTTTATCTCTTCTTCCAACTCCTTCTCCCAATGACTACCAAGAGTTTATATAGGGAGTGCTAGGAAGTTCTAAATGCTCAAGAAACCAAAAGACCTCCCCAAAGACCAAAAGACAATGATTGTTATGCTGATAATGAACGAAAGTTACAGCAGATTAGGGGCATAATGGTTGGAGTTTCGCTAGGCAAATGAACAGCCAGCGACCTGGAATCGAGCTCGTGTGCCACCTATGTGCGCCAGCTAGGTGTGCCAATAAGTTGCGTCTGGTATGTGCGCTAGATAGGTGTGCCAGGTAGGTGCTCTAGTTTGGTGTGCTTATTTAGTGCTCCAATATTATGTGTCATATTAATGTGCTACAAGAATGCACCAGAAAGGTGTGCCATCTAACTATATCGGTCAAATGTGCTAAGTAGGATGCTGAATTTAATTCTGAGGCCTTGTCCACAACTCTAGGTTAGTTTGATGCACTTGGAAGATTCTATTTGGGAAAGCAAGATCTGAATTCATCGCCACTGGATCCATCAACAAGCCGCCTCAAAATCAGGGTGTCTATAGATGCCCCTCCCTGAGTGAGGTCGAGGGACGGAGGGAATCGAGACTGATACTCAGGGTTGACAAGAAACCACTATTTTGAGGCTGCAGGAGATAATGTTTGTTACAGGCATTAGGTCACTTTTCCGGTGGATGCACCAAAAGTCATGACTTGTTTTCAAATGCAAATATGCAACTGCAAAGTGCAATATGCATGCGAATGCCGAGCCAAATGCTGAAAATGCGATGCCAATGCAAAATACAAATGCAAGAGCTGATGCTGAACGCAAAATGCAAAGCTGATGCTAATATTGCACACACAAGAATGGGTGTTGAAAGTAGATGCAATGCTAACGCTAATGCTGAAGTGATATTGCAAAAACCAAAGATATCCTACGCACAGGGGAACCACTGGCAGGGACATGACAAGTTGTCGGACTCATCAGCCGGATTATTAAGGATATCAACCTGAGGAGGCAGGACATGACAAGTCAACCAAGTATTGTCAACCCGTTCGCTAGACAGCTTGACGGTTGTCAACCGAGTAGTTGGGGATACTAGCCCAAAGAAAAGAGGCATGACAAATCACATTATTTGTCAAGCAAGAAAGGAGGCCCTGTCCGCACGGACATAGGGCAAGCAAAGTGATTTCGTGCCTGCGAAGATCCAGAAGAGAAAATGATAGAATAGGACTTTGACCGTCTGATCAAAAGTCAAGCAAAAGGCTCGATCAAAGGTTGACTTTGACCACCTGGTCTAAAGTCAAACAGAAGGATTTCATGCCTGCGAAAATCTAGAGAAAAAAGGAAGGGAATAGACCTTGACTGTACGGTCAAAGGTTGACTTTGACCGCTTGGTCAAAAGTCAAGCAAAAGGATTTCACGCCCGCGAAAATCCAAGGAAAAGGAAAAGATATGACCTCGACCGCTCGGTCAAAGGTTGACATTGATTGCCTGGTCAAAAGTCAAGCAAAAGGATTTCGTTTCGCGAAAATCCAAGGAAAAGGAAAAGATATGACCTCAACTACCTAGTCAAAGGTTGACTTTGACCATCCGGTCAAAAGTCAAACAGTAAGATTTCGCACTCGCAAAAATCAAAGAAAATGAAAGGATATGACCTCGATCGCCTGGTTAAAGGTCGACTTTGACCACCCAGTCAAAAGTCAAGCAGAAGGATTTTCGCACCCATAAAAATCCAAAGAAAAAAAAAAGAGCAAGGGAATAGACCTTGAACGCCCGGTCAAAGGTCGACTTTGACTGCCTGGTCAAAAGTCAAGCAAAAGGATTTCGTGCCTGCAAAAATCTAAGGAAAAAGAAAAGATATGACCTCGATCGCCTAGTGAAAGGTTGACCTTGACCGCCCGGTCAAAGGTCAAACAGTAGGATTTCGCGCACACGAAAATCCAAAGAAAAGGAAATGATATGACCTCGACCGTCCGGTTAAAGGTCAAATTTGACCGCAGGTCAAAAGTCAAGTAGAAGGATTTTGCGCTTGCAAAAATCGAGAGAAAAAAAAGCAAGGGAATAGACCTTGACTGCCCGGTCAAAGGTCGACTTTGACCAGTTGACCACCTGGTCAAAGTCAAGCAAAAGGATTTCGCACCTGCGAAAATCCAAGGAAAAGGAAATGATATGACCTCGACCGTTCGGTCAAAGGTCGACAAATGGATTTCGCGCCTGCGATGTCCAAGGAGAAACAATGGATAGGACCTTGATCGTCCAGGCAAAAGTCAAGCAGTAGGATTTCGCGCCTGCCAAAATCCAAAGAAGGCAAAAAAGAAGACCTTGACCGCCCGATCAAAGGTCGAATAGTAGGATTTCGCACCTGTGAAAATCCAAGGAAAGCAAAAAAAAAGGACCTTGATCGCCCGATCAAAGGTCGAACCGTATGATTTCGCGCCCGCGAAAATCCAAAGAAAAGGCCATGACCGTTCGGTCAAAGGTCGAACAGTAGGATTTTGTGCCCACGAAAATCTGAAAAAGGAAGGAATAGAATGATCTCATCCGCCCGGAACGAGAATCTGAAAAGAGAAAGTGATGATCCCTGGATTATCCCCCAGGAAGGAAGTTGGCTTTAGTTGCGCTCTGGAGGGCAAAACATTAATTATGCTTACTGCTGGCTCTGTGGCACGGAAACCTGCATTCTTGCTAAGATGTGTGTGAGATATCCTCTAAAAGAACCTTGCTGAGGTTCTGATCTCCTCTAGCATTGTTTGCAGTTTCTTCCCTAGTCAAAAGACCCATTTCCAACCAAAGAGCATTTAACATGCCCCTGGTTGAAACTCCCTTCTTTGCCAATATTGTAACTCAAAAGGCAGCTGGCATGCTCCTAGTCGGAATATGGACAAATGCCTTGCAAAGCGACGCAAAAATGCAAAAAATGCGAGATTTAAAATGCTGAAAGCTAAATGATTTATAGAAGTATAAGATGGAAGCAAGATCTACGCATGGTTTACAAATGTTGGTGCCCTCAGCGCCAAGGGAACCTTTATTGCTTACTACAAGGAATGAAAATCTCCCCGCCCTGCACTTGTCGGAGAGCTTTCTCTAGGTCGTTCATCCTGGCGAAAAGTGCGTTAGGCGTTGCTGCTGATATCGAGTGTGCAGCCGGGGCGGGTCCCGCGTACGTTGTATCCAAAGCACCCATGTGCTCCTCCAGATCTATCATCTCGCCACCTAGTGTTGTGGCGTGATGACCAGCGTACCTGTGCGTGTGTACCAGTGGTGGAGTGTATGTGGATGCCTGAACCTGATGCACGGGTAAAGAGATGTTATGTTGTGTGGTGCATGCAGTTGTGTGTGGGAGCAATAGCTGCTGAACCGGTATGGTCGGGTTCGGAGGCCGATGAACTCCCGCCAGCCCAAGAGGCTGACCACCAGTTGTCGAAGGAAGATGTTGTGCATGCTGTGGATAAGATGCTACTGGCAGAGTGGCTAAGCCCATTGTCGGGACAGCAAGTAGCTGTGGCGACAGCTACAGAGGTGAAGTGACAAGTGCAGCATGAATGGCCTAAGCAGGCAAAATAGGATCCTTAGGAACAGGACAAAGAGGCGCAGTCAAGGTGGGATCCAAGGAGAAGGCCATACTCTGCAGCCTCTGAGCAAGGGCCAGAAGCTGCTGAGACTAAATGGTGGCGGAACCATCGGTAGCAGTATCGAGGGTCGGAACAGCAAGCGGCTGGGATGTCAAAGGGGGCTGGAAGTTCAAAGAGGATGTAGGCTGGATCCCTAACGAAGAGACAATCGCAGCAAACTGAGTGTCCAGTGAATGAGGATCGATAGGGCACTGTCTAATCAGATACCCTAGAAGCTGTTACAGTAACCGCCTCCATTGCGGGCTCCAGACCAGTGAAGGTCTGCCAGTGTCCCGAAACCGGAGGACGAGGAGCCCTAGGTGTTGGGAAGAAGCCACCATGGAGCGATGGAGTGGTAAATGATGTCAAGGCAAGGGAATGAGGAGGGGCAGCAGTAGGAAAACCCTCCAGAGCAACAGGTGCAGAAGTCTCAGAAGCTCGCTAGGCCATGAGGGACCGCGAACGGGTAAGGACGGGGCTGCGATTGCAAATAAAAGGACGACGCCTACGAGGAGCTATCGTCGAAAGCGACGAAAGCTAGGGATCAGACAGTCGAGAACAATACCTCAAGAACGAGGTCACAGAAAGGAATTCCCAGGCTCAGACCTAGGAATCCGCAAAGAACTCAATTCCTGACAAAAGGAAAAGAAACCCTAAGTGTCAATAGAAAAGAGAGGAAAAGAAAAGACAACACAACACAAGAAAGTAAGTTAGCTATGCAATTGTTTGTTAGGGTGGCATGAATGGCACACAAGCTCATGAATGCTACTAACATGCTCTCTCTCACCATGCATGTCCCACATGGGGCTGACCACATGGGACGCACTCATGGGTTTGGGTCTTGACTCCAGTCAGAAAGTAAAGTCCCCGCTCTAAATCCTGGCCAAAGCTCAGGCAGTGAACGAGTGGTGCGTTAGTGGCCTCATCTCCTGCAGTAGCATGGAGTTGTACTCTCTACTAGCACCGACACGACCCTAGACAAGGGGAGACGAATTAGCAACACGCTCTACGCTAAAGCTATAGAACAGGCTGTCGAATTGTCCTTCGCAAAATGTAGGTAGACTCAGAGGAGAAGATGCATGCCGTACATGATCAAACATGCGATATGCTTTTGTGTCTTTTACTTGCGTTTTATTAGACCAGAGGGGATTGTGAGCATTCGTCTCTAATTATGCCTTATTAATTGTTCAGCTGAGTTTGTGTGTCTTATTTTGACCAGATAACGAGGCAAACAAGTCTCTACTCCCCTAATCATGGTAAATTTAAAAAGAAGGGGAAAAACACACAAGCATAGCATCCAAACAAGTCAGACAAAAGGCATGATCATGGCATGTGCTGGTGTAGTGCTCAAAAAGCAAGTATCGACAAACAAAGCATGAATCAGATCATGTGCATGTGCAATGGCATAACAACAGTGTAAAGAAAGCGAAAAAGGCATGTTCAGTCAAATATGTACAAGCAAGCAAGCATAATGCAAACAAATCAAAGACAAGTAGGGAAACCAGAACGAAAGCTAGAATCTGGTTTTCCCCAGCGGAGTCACCAGTTCCTGTGACCATGCCGGTGGAACCCCTGGCGCGGCTCTCCACATAATCCGGTGTGCGGAAACACACGGGGAGATCCGAGACGGTCACTGCGAAGATGGTGAATCTAGAAGAAGAGAGAAGACCCGGAAACACCAAGGGAAGACAAAAAAGGATAAGGAAAGGAGTCGCTACCTAGTCTTTTAATGGAAAGACGAGGAAAACCAAAACACACAAAAAGGCATAAAGCAAACAAGATGCAAAGATGCATGTGTGATCCGTGCTTAATGGACAATGCACAAATGAATGCGTGCCAAAGAAAGGGTAAGGATTCTGGTTACGCATGGGGAAGGGGTTAGGCACCCCCATGCGCCCGAGAAAACTCGGTCTTTCTAGGTTTCCTACTGTCTATGATCTGCTAAATGTATGCTTGCTCATTCTATATGCTCATGCATGAAGATGACCGAAAACATGCCAAATCAAGGAGAAGTGAAATCAAAGGAAAAAGTTAATCAGAGGGTCAAATGGAGGCATTGTGAATGCCACTTTACTGTACACCCTTGGGCAATGAGGAAAATCATAAAATTCTCGGAAAGCGTCTCGCAAAACAGCAGAAATTGGGATAAATCCGAGAAAATCAAAAAAGGGGAAAATAATCCTCATTTCAAGACAATGTCGGCTTTGTAAGCCTTTTACTGTACGCCCTCGGGTGATGGAAAACCAAAACAAGTGAAAACAACAGAAAACCGAGGAAAACCCGAAAAACGAGGGGAAAACAAAGCTCGGAGCAAGTTAGAAAAGTGTGCACCAAGAAAGGAAGAAAAGACGGAAAAATCCGTGCAAAAAGATGTGAAAAGTGTGCAAAAAGATGTGAAAAATATGCAAAATGCAAGTGTGAATGCAAATGTAAAAACTCCAGGGGGTTTTATGCAAAAAGCCCAAATCCGAGGAAAATTGAAGTTCAGAAGCCCAAATCCTCAAAAATATGTAGGAAAACACATTCCATGCAATTATGAAGGAATCTGGGGTCAAATGTGCCTTCCTAGTGCAAATGAAGTTCTTTAGGGGTCTGAATGCAATTTACCCACTAATGCATGCATGCAAATCAAATCTGCATAAAATCTAGGTAAAATGCAAGAAAAAAGTCTCAGAATTGATCCAGGAAGTTTTAAGGGTAAAATGGTCATTTTACCCTTGAAAACAGGCAATCAGAACAATTCTGCAAAGCAAAAAAAACCTAGTAAACAAAGTATCTAAAAGAAATTCAGTAAAAATAGAGGGTTAAAGTGCAATTAAACCAAGAAAACAAGCTTCTGGAATGTTTTAAAACAAATTCAGGGAGTTTTATGCAATTTTCACAGCAAAATAAGACTTCTAGAAGTTTTCTGTAAAACACAAGGGCCTAAATGCAATTTGTCCAATGAAAACATGCTTCTGGAAAAGTTTTAGAGAAGTATGAGGGCTAAACCATGAAAAACAACTATCCAGAGAGTTTTTGAAATATGCAAGGGCTTAAATGCAAATAAACCAGTAAAATTGAGTAATCTGAAACATGTATGAAAGTACAAGGGCTTATATGCAATTAAACCAGCAAAATAAAGCTTTTAGAAACATTTTGAAAAAGTCTAGGGTCCTCAGTGCAATTTTCCCAAAGAAAATGAACTGCTAGAGAGTATTTTTAAAAGTTCAAGGTCTTAAATGCAAAATCTACTGTAATAATGAATTCTCAGGAAGTTTTTGAGAAAACATAGGGGTCTATGTGCAAAAATCACAGAAAAAAGAGCTTCTACAATATTTTTGGAAAAGCTCAAGGGCTCACGTGCAAAATTCACTACAAAAATGAACTGCCAGCATGATTTCATAAAAAATCTTGGGCTTATCATGCAATTTTCCTGAAGCAAAACACATTTTGTAAACTCTAAGGGCTTTTATTTAAGTTTTAAACTCAGAAAATATTATTTTAAAAGTCCAGGGTAAGAAAGATAATATTTTTAGTTAAAACTTTATTCGAAACATTTTAGAAAAATGATGGAAGGACCTAAATGTAATAAAAGGACCCAAAAGTAATTTCAGAAGGACCTATTTGTAAGAAAAACATAAAGTCTGGATTTTATTCAAATAAAATGTTTTAAATTGTTTTTTTAAAGAAAAAGAATCGACGATCGCCGACGACGGAGCTCGCCGACGACGACGCCGGAGGGGGCCAAACAAGGCCTTCCTGTGGTCCGATCTTAGATCTAACTCCACAGGAAGCAAGAAGGAGAAGCAAGGAACACATCCAACGGAGTGGATGGACGATCCAGCGGCTGGAATGACCTCCCCACCTACCTCGCCGTCGAGGTGCTCCGGTGACGGATCCGCAGCTGCTGGTAGCGTTCGAGGCGGTGGCGCAGCGATCAGAGGGCTCCGGAGGGCTGAGGAGGTGCTGTAAAGGTTTTCCCATCATCCTCGAGCTTGGAGCAAGTTGTGCGCGCATCCCAGACACCGCAGACCGTCGACGCTTGCGTGCTCCGGCGAGCTAGGCTGTGGGGGCTATCCAGAGGTGGAGGTAGGTCCTTGATAGCTCCAAAGGATCGCGTGAGGCCAGAAGAAGGCCTCTGCGGGGCTGGATCACCGTGGCGAGTAGGCTCAAACAGGGGCCTTCTTCTCCGGCGACGGCGGCTTTGGTTGCATTCTTCGGCGAGCGGCGCGGTGGCTACTAGGAACTGCGGAGCGGCGATGCACGGGGCGGCCAACGGAGGAGGGAAGACTCGGGGGTCCAGGAAGCCTCTTGGATTGCCCCCCCCCCTCCCACCTCTATCGTCGAAGAATCGACGACGGCGGTGCACGGAGGAGCTCCAGAGCCCAAGGGATCGCTCTGGATCCCTTGGAATTGCTCCAGGAAGAGAGAGGAGAGCAGGAAGACTATAATTCAAGCAAATGAGAGGAGGACAGTGCACGTACCTGGCTGGAGATCGTCGTCGGAGCTCCGACAGCGGCGGCTGCTCCTCTCCCTCTCAGCTTCTCTCTCGGTGTACCTTCTCTCTCTGTTTCTCTCTGAATTCTCTGTGGCTCTCGTGTGCTCCAGGTCTGTGTTTTTTTCTGCCACGAGCTCTCCTTCTCATTTTATAGACTGTTGGAACCCAATAGAAGATTCTGGATGGGCGCGCGACACACAACGGAATGGGCATAACCACCTCCGACCGCCATTATGCCAGCTCAGCAGACAGCGAATGGTTGTCCCCCACGCGCTCTGGTCTGCTCCCTTGCTCGCCAACAGAGATGGACGGCGATCTTGGCTTCTCCGACGAGCCATTCGACGACTGAGGGAGCTCTGACCTCATGCTGCACTAGGCTGGATCCATGGCTTAGAGGCTGATCAGGCTGATTTCGTGAAGTTTGGTGGAGAATGGGTTCAATCAGTGGGTGAATTTTGTTCTTTGGTAAAATTTTGTGGAGTTTGGAGAACTTAGTTGAAAAACTTTGGGAAATAATGAAGAGAAAATGAAATGTTGATTTGAGAGAGAAGAAGAAAATGTAAGCTGAGCTATTGTAGGCTTTGGGGCCAAGGTGGACTCAATTGGGCTCAATGGGCCTAAGTGGGCTTCATGGGCCTCCATGGGCCTATGTGGACCTTGTGGGCCCACATGTGCCCAATTGGGCCCAAACAAGTTGAATGAGCTTCAAAAGAGTTAAACAGGCCTAAATAGATTTGATGGGCCAAAATAGGCCTAGATAGGGTTTAATGGGCCTAAGTGGGCCTTCATGAGCCTAATTGGGTTTCCATGAATTAAATAGCCTAATGAGGGTTTGAGCTCAGCAACCACATCTCCATCCTGCAAAATCAGAAAATTGGGGTGTCTACAGACTCTGACTGATCATTCTCCTCATAGGACTCTTCTAGACAAATCCAAACTGCTGGTGATTGTGTCATTATGAATGGACTCTAGTTTAGATCCGAAACGCCTGTATTGGTGAAGTTAGTCAAATCATGGGAAATGATCATCTTTGGGGACTTACCGGAGTGCGGGGATCTCTTTTGCTGGTACTAATACTCGTATCCCAATCTTTCGTGCTCTCTCCATTCTTCCGCCTTGACCAGTTCGGCGATTCCTTGGCCGTATCGCTCAAGAAGAGTTCCTTTCTCGTATCCCCACTTGCGATGCAAGTTATCCACTATCAAACGGGGATCACTACGAATGGCCAAATGGCTGACGGGTTCGAGGGCAGGAATGAAATTAACCTGCTCGAACCGGTTGACCCAGTACAGAACATCAGTGGGTTTGGGATCGAACCGGACGGGGTTTCGTGTTGGAGGACTTGGTTTGGGTGTTGGGGGTCTGTACACCCTACCTGATCGTGTTACCTCTACACACATTTCTGTGGCATAATTGTATGGAACACGATGCGTGTCATGAGTAAGGGTGACTACAACCGGTGGACGGGCTGTTAGCTATACTGGTATGGCTGGAGGATACGAAACTTGGTAGTTCTGATGTGCTAGGGACTGGATTAGTCTAGATTGTGGCTAGGCTTGTAGACAAATTGGTGTAGGTGGTTGGGGGTATACAATAGGTTGTGTTTATGCTAGAAACAATGGCTCTTCCTTTTTCTCTTCTTCCAACCCCTTCTCCCAATGACTACCAAGAGTTTATCTTGATGAGATCTTCCAAACCAGACAAGCAATACAGAGATCCATCAAGCGGATCTTGAAAAATCAACAAAAAACACTAAGGAGCACTATTCACCCCATACAATAAATACGGTCATAAATAGCCCACAAATGCTCAATAAATGCAATAAAATTTACTACAATTACGAGCACACTATCATACACCTAGGAATCAAATTAGAAACCAAAAAGAAGCTTACGGGGTCTGTACCTCCACTAAAGGTGTGGCGGCGATGAGCAGCAAACAGTGGCACACCTTCCCTTCCTCAACTATGAGAAGTTGATCCTCTCCTCCTCCTCGTGTCGGTGGCACGGTAGTGGTGACGGCACCCCCCTCCTCTGGCCATCTCTCTCTCTCTCTCTCTCTCTCTCTCAACCCTCTCTCGTCTCTCTCTTATTCTCCCTCTCTCTCTCTCCATCACTCGTCGTGAAGAAGAAGGAGGAGAAGAAGAAGAAGAGGAAGGGGTGGGGCCTGTGAGAGAGAAAATAGAAAGAAAGGAAGGAAAAAAGAAAAGAAAAAATGAAGGGAAGAAAGATACAGTACAAGACGAAACCACGTGACCTTCCACATCCATGTGGCTCGCGCTAGCAAAGACCAGCCACCTAAGCACTCCAACCAAACTCCGTGGCCCAGAACAAACCAACAAAACTCCTATGAGGGCCGGCACAGCATCAGAACCATACAACACTAATGGGATAGAAATCCACAATCCAAGTGTAAGACACTATTGAAGACGTATCCAACATTAGACACTGAGGCCTCTAACGCGCAACACACCTGAATCTCTCCTAAATTATCTTGCCAAAACACCACTTCCAAATCTAGGTCGTTACACTTGGATAGCCCTGCTGGTTTTTCTCTATCTCATGGGACCCTAGTAGATTTTGGGTCAACAGATAATGTATTAATGTGAGATTCATATGGGGATTCTATGGGTTTCTGTGCCAAGATTGGCATCTCTATTGGCTTCACTGATGAAGTTGAAACTTTTTTAGATACCGTTCGAGGTCAATAGGGGTTACCATTCGTAAACCTGGATGATAACTTTCATTGTTTGTAGAGCTTAGCTGGCTTGCATTTACCCCGCTAAGTTTTATTGATTATTTTAGCCTCGAACATTAGAGGACTTGGGAGTAGTGGTAAACGTCAGGCACTTAGGAATATACTCAAAACATATAAGTGTGACGTCCTGATTATTGTGGAGACCAAGGCTGATAGCTTTTCTTCGGCTACTCTACATGCCATTTGTGGTGGTAGGTTAGATAGTTGGGAATGCCTACCATCTTAGGGACTCTCAGGTGGTATCCTTTTAGGTTGGGGCTCAGGACTCTTTCATAAATAGAACTTGATTCTAGCTAATTTTAGCCTTTTAGTGAAATTTAAGAATTACTCAGATGGATTTGAGTGGTGGTTGATTGGTGTCTATGGACCTTGTTCTTTAGGTCTCAAAGAATAATTCTTAGCTGAATTGGCTTACCTTGGAGCCTCAGTTGGGGCAAATTGGGTTATTAGGGGAGATTTTAATTTGACCAGATTTTCTCATGAACATTCCAATAGGCTAGCTCTACGTCCTATGATGTCTAAATTCAAGGACTTTATAGAATCAATCAACTTAATAGACTTTTCCGCTAATAACTGTTCCTTCACTTGGTCCAACTTTCAGACTAACCCTATTATGGTTAAGCTGGACAGATTTCTGGCCTCTCCTAATTGGATTTCACAGTACCTGAACTCTATCTGTTCGGGGAAGATTAGAGTAATTTCAGATCATATGCCCATTTGAATTGATACGGTTCCCCTAGGATGGGGACCTTTTCCATTTTGATTCTATAATTCTTGGTTGGTGCTAGAAGGTTTTGATGGTATGGTTTAAACCTTCTGGAATAGTTTTGGTTTAGGATTGGGATCTATTGCCAAACTAACCTTCAAGGTTAAATTCTTAAAATGGAAAATTAAAAGTTAGATTCCTCTAACTAGGGTGGAACGTCAGTCAAAACTTTTGACTATTGAATCCTTGATACAAAATATTGATGCTTCAATGGAATCTTCCACTGTTCCAACAAAAGTGTGGGAGAGGAAGCGTGAGTTAAGAAAGAAACATTACAATCTTCTTATGGAGCAAGAAATTTATTGGAAACAGAGATCTAGAATGCAATGGCTTAAGGAGGGAGATCTTAATACAGCCTTTTTCCATAAAGTGGCAAAGGAGAGGAGGAGAACTAACATGATTACTTCTTTTATGATTGATGGAAAATTTGTGGATTCTCCTAAAAGGATTTGTTATGAGGTCAAGCAATATTTCCTAGGTTTATTTAATAAAGCTCCAGGATAACTCATGAATTTTAATTGGGACCTTTTGTTGCCTCATAAAATTCCAGAACTTGGGCTCTTAGAAAGACATTTTCAATTGATGAAATTAAAGCTAGCATTTTTGCTCTTACTGGAAATAAATCACTTGGTTCGGATGGCTTTCCATTATGCTTCTTTCAGCATTTTTGGGAGGATGTTAAATTGGACTTACTCAGTGCATTCAATCACTTATATACCTCTCAACACATTAATACTATCAAGGGTATTAATCAAACCTTTATTGCTCTTATCCCCAAGAAGGAAGGTGCACAAGGTATACGGGATTATAGGCCTATCAGTCTCCGGAATAGTACCTATAAAATTATTACAAAAGTACTAACAAATGGGCTTAGTCCTATCTTGAATTCTATTCTTGATAGCAATCAATGTGCTTTTCTGCCTGGAAGGAGTATATCCAACTATTTCTTAGTGGCCCAAGAAACTTTACATCATATGCATCAATCTAATATGCTTGGTTTTATTGTTAAGCTTGATTTTGAAAAAACTTTTGACAATGTTAATTGAGAATTTTTAGTTAATACAATGAAAGGTTTTGGTTGTGGGGAAAGATGGATAACTTAGATAAGGATGTGCATCTCTACAGTTAAGTGTTTTGTTCTCCTCGATGAATCCCCTAAAGGATTCTTTAGGGCTACCAATGGATTAAGACAGGGTGGCCCTCTCTCTCCATTGTTGTTTATAATGACAACATATGTGTTAAATAGAATGTTAGATTTGGGATGTCAAAATAATCTTATCTCTGAGATATAGTTCCCATAAGAGGGTCCCAATGTGGTAAACACCTAACATGCTGATGACATCATCTTATTCTTATCTCTATTGGAGGAACACATAATAAATATTAAAAGGATATTCTATTATTTTCAGGCCTATGCAAGTCTGAGGATAAACTTTCAAAAGTTTTCTTTAACTGGTGTTGGTGTTGATAATGACCTTCTTTAACGATGTTGTGGCACTCTAACTGTCAAGATGCAACCTTACCAATTAAATACCTAGGCCTTCCACTTCATTTTAAGAAGGCAACTTATAATGATTGGTCCCCAGTATTGGACAAAATTACAGGTAATTTATCTTTCTGGAAATCTAGATTTCTCTCAATTGGTGGTAAACTAACATCAATAAATTTTGTTTTATCTGTCATTCTGACTTACTACCTATCAGTACTTCATTTACTAGTTAAAGTGAAAAAAGAGATAGACAGGCATAGGAAAAGGTTCTTATAGCATGGTTCCACTGTTAATAATAAAGGATATCATTTAGTTAAATGGGAACTGTGTTGTCGTGCTAAGGAACAAAATGGATGGGGTATCATTATTATCAAGAACTTCATCTAGTCTTTGATGTGTAAGTTGGTCTAGCAATTATTAAGTGGTACAACAAAATTAAAATGGCTGGAGCTTATTAAAGCTTGATATTTGTCGCATTTTTGGCAGGGTGCTCTCCTTAATGTTTCTTCTTACAGAGATTCACATCTTTGGCAAGAACTTAGGAATTGCTTTCCAATAGTATTGTCTTTTCTAGATTTCTTATACATAACAAGGAAAACACCATATTTTGGGAAAATAACTGGTTTGGTGAATCTTCATTGAAATATGTCCTTCCAAACTTCTTTCTAATGTCAAAATATAAGAAAGCACCAGTTAAAAAAATATTGTCTTTGTATTCATTAAATTTTGCTAGTTTGTTCTGTTATTCTACTTCGCTTCATTTAAATGTTGCATCTTTGCAAGAATAGTTGGAAAATTTTGAAGATATATTAGATATTATGACATTATCCTAGACTCAGGATTCCATTGTATGGGAACCTTCAAGGATAAAATTTTCAATGTTAGATCATGTTATAGACTTTTAAATGATGACAGGATTTGATCTCCCTACTGATACAACATCTAGAAGAGTTGGATTCCTTTAAAGGTTAAGTTTTTTATATGGATGATTATGCATGACAAAGTTCTTTCCTGTGCTAATTTAATTAAAAAAGGCTGGTTGGGTATGTCTAGTTGTATTTCCTATGGTGTCTTATTAGAATCTACTGAACACTTATTTATACAATGTAATTTTGTTGTTGAGGTATGAATTTTTTTCTTAAATTCTCCTTTTAGTTCTATGCATACTGGTGTTGCTGATAGCTTTAATCTCTTCACTCATTTAAGATTTAGGCTTCTAAAATTGGGTTGGAATATACTTACTTCAGTAATTCTTTGGTCATTATGGATTGAAAGAAACGATAGAATTTTCAAAAACAACTTTAAAACTCCAAATCAAGTGGTATACCACATAATTTCTTTAACATCTACATGGTTCGATAATTTGACTACAAGACAAAGTCATGAGGGCATTTCTAATGAAATTTCTAGGATGCAGTAGGAGTGGGATCAAACTAGGGCAACTCAGATTGCTCAAATTATTAGGACATCCATTGAACTCTCGTTAGAGCCAACGGGTATTCCTTCCCATTCGAGCTCTCCAGCCATGCCTTCAGCCTATGATCTTCATAATCCCGATGGTGAACCAGCAGAGTGATTGTCTATATAATTTTTGGAGCTTTGTGGTTTGGTTTTTTTTGGAGACACAGTTAATACTTTTTGGAGCTTATACTATTTTGGACATCTTTAGTACTTGATGGTAGTTTCATAGTCAGTATATTTAATATAATTAATATTATCGTTTATAAAAAAACCAACACGTTTTGAGTTTTATTGTAGCCTATGCAATAATTTTTTCCGTTAATTTGGAATTAGTACAATACACATGAGCATGGTAGCATTTAATTAGCACTGCACCATTGGATTTTTTTACGAAAAAAATATTATGGCTTACAAATAATGAAGTCATTCAAACAAAATTTCATGTACATGAGTTCATAATTCAGTTGGTTGCATTATCTCCCTACATTTGAGGAGATAAGAGTTTAAATTAGACCTAGTGCCAACAGGTGTGGGCTTCTCATTTCACCTGTAAGTGTGTATACCTAGGTTAATTAGAATCCAATTTCACAAAAACAGACAAACAAAATTTCATGCAAATTCTTCACCATAGCATTCAATAAATCAACAAACATAAATTACACATAACACAACCAGCTCCCAATGCTTTTATTTGTCGTTCCACCTCTCAATTAAAAACTTGACCCTTAAAATCAAATTCAATTAATTGCACTCTCTACTCAAACGATGACCACTGGCGCCGATTTCAAAGGCGAATCGAGAAGGGCACCCCCGCCGCCGACGACCACCTGTGTCCCTGAATGAACCTCCCCACCGTGAACGGCTCCGCCTCGCTCTGCCTTCTCAGCGCATGATATCCGCCCCACTCAAACGATGACCACTGGCGCCGATTTCAAAGGCGAATCGAGAAGGGCACCCCCGCCGACGACCACCACCTGTGTCCCTGAATGAACCTCCCCACCATGAACGGCTCCGCCTCGCTCTGCCTTCTCAGTACATGATATCTGCCCCCACCTCATGCTCCCATCGACGCCCGTTCCATCTCCATTGTTCAAGTAGTCCCCATAATACAACGAGTTCAGGCCAAACCTTCCCCTCCACTGCGCCCACCCTCGCCGGTGCACAATCCTAACCATGTCTGTCTTCATGAACACAGTCCTCGAGTACCTCCTCCACAGCCTCCCCAGGTACGTCCTGACCGACCCCTTCACCGGCCGGAGATCTCTTGTGGGCACGACGAAGCAGTCAGGGATCGATATCCCGATGACATTGTCCTGGTCGTCCCTGCCTTGGGCGGTGATCATGTGGGATTGGTGCAGGTGGGGTCTCCTGACGTGGATGATGCAGCTCTAGAGGATGGCGGCCGCGGTGTCGAAGATGAAGTTGATCGTCCTGTGGGTGTGGCATTTGTTGGTCGTCGGCCGGAGACGAAGCTTTCTGACGGCGTTTGGGAGCTCCGATGAGGTGGAGAAGGTTGAGATTCAAGATACGTTTTACCGGATAATCCCTTTCCCTTTAATTTTCACCTCTATTTATAATGGAGCCATGACCCTCCACCTCCCACTGCCCCCAACGGCTCCTTCTCCATTTTTGGTATTCACCTGACATTTACAACGATTATAATTCCGTCTGTTTTAAATCCAGCCATTAACACTGGTCATGGACATCATTAACATCAGGGAGGAAACAGTCGACTGTTTCCTCCTTTCACATGTAAGGGTGGTCTTCATTAACCACCAGCTCACATCTCTCACTTGGTAATGAAGACAATGCATAAATTTCATGCAAAGTAATGTTAACCTTCCACTTCCACTATTCGTGAAGTCTATAATTTCAATTTCTACTCCTACTATTCATGAGAATGTTCTTCATTTCCATCATTTATGGAAATATTCCTTAATCCCATTAAGTTCACAAACTTAATGAATCTTTACACTGTAATCCGTTTTGTCATAGGATCAGTAATCATATCAGATGTGGGAATGTAACTCAATTTTATTTCCACACACTTCACAATATCACGAATATAGTGATAATGTATGTTAATGTGTTGTCCTCTTGTTGTATTTGCACCATTATGTACAAGACTTATTGCCGCTTGGTTATCACAATACATCTCTATTTGACCATTTATCAAGTTGAGACTTAATTCATTTATAAATCTCCTGATCCAAACAGCATGTGATGCAGCTGTTGGATCGAAAGGCCTCTCTAGAGGGGGAAGTGAATAGAGAATTATCAATTTCAGAATTACTTTTACTACCTTTCGTAATTTAATATTAATTGCATACAATGGATATCAATAACTAAATTTAATCAAGATTTAGTACTTATGCAACTAATAAATATACAAGAAGATGGATGAGAGAAATCGATATGCACAAGGATTTATAGTGGTTCGGCAACCCCGTCTAGTCCACTCCTCAAGACTCTCTTGAGATTTTTCCCGTGTTAAAATAAAATAACGGACTTACTTGTTGGCTACACCACTAACTGCTACCTTCCTCTTCCCACTTCTCTATCCCCGAGAAGCTAGAGCTCTTTATTTTTGTTGCTTTTACAGAATTCAGAGTTTTCCTCTCACAGAGATCGATTATAACAGTAATTACACAATAAAATCTCGTGATGAGAATGGAAATAAAAACAATAGCCGATATTACAAGTATTTCTCAATGGTGTGGATATCAGGCCTTGTATGGGTCCTATTTATAGCCGTAGGATTGCCTTGAGATGTGTCTAACGTTTATAAAACGGTCATAAACGGCTACTTCAACGGTATACCGTTTTGGCCTCGGTATGCCAAAAATAATCTTCAATCTGCAATCCACGAGCAAAACGGTATGCCGAAAATCCAACGGTCTGCCGTTTTCTCCTGAAACGGTATACCGTTTTATGACGGTATGCCGTTGTTTCGCATTGTCTTCATTTTCTCATCTGCTCCGGAGTTCCGCTTCTTATGCCGTTTTTTACTGGAACGGTATACCGCTCCATCCACGGTATGCCGTTTTCAGTTCTTCTTTTGTTCTCGCGGAGCACCGTTGTTCATACCGTTTTTCATTGAAACGGTATGTCGATTCTGACTCCGGTATGCCGTTTCTGATACTTTGAATAAACACTTGTATACAATTTGAAACTATACAGAAAACACTTTATAATCTTTTTCATCATTTAATATTTATGAAAATATGCACTCATAAGTAATCATCAAAATTAATGCATTATTTCTAACAATCTCTCCCTTTTT
>JAMKQA010025965.1:0-24697 GCA_024699735.1 Posidonia australis
CTCAGAATGATACAACTTTGATTATGCTTATGCAATATCTTTGCATTATACACTTGACCCGGGATAAAAGAGTGATATTTCTGAGCATAGGACACACCTCGCACATCATGCACCTATTAGCATAAGGCACTAAACACGGCATGGCATATTGCCCTCGGGCGTATAGCAAGAGACTGAAAAGCCAACATTTCATTGGAGAAATCATAGAAGACCGATTTTATCGGGCGTGCGAGGGTGCCTAACACCTTCCTCGTGCATAACAGGGATCCTTACCCACATCTTTCTGGTTTTCGCAGACCTGTCCTTATTGTTTTGCATGATCTTTCATGTTTGTGGTTTTCCTCGTCTTCCATAATAGACTAGGTGGCGACTCCTGCATTTTTGCATTTTGTTTTATTTTTCGACGTGATTTTGCCGACCGTTTCGCATTCATTTGCGGATCCTCCTCGCCGGCATGGTTACAATTGGTATAATGGTTATACCTTCATTCACATGAGTAACAACTGAAACTAAGTACAATTCACGCTTCTAAATCAAAAAGATACTTATTAGATAATGCCAATGATATCTATCAATTATTGTGCTACATAGAACAAGAATATTCATAAGATTTCAAACAATAGATGAACTTGAGATCCTTGTTCATGGTATAATTGAACTTTAGAACCAATAGCTTAAGTATGATATCTCTTAACTTATAATAATAAGAACTGAAGATAAAAATAAATAAGGGTATAAAAGGCTAGATTTAAAGCATTGCAGTACTTACCAATAAGTTGTCATACCAATAACACAAAGGGACACTAAAACAAACCACATCCTTAGCTTATTTACCAACAATACACTTTTGTATCTCTTGAACCTTCATAGATTTAAAGCTAAAGTGAGACAGGTTTTCCTATTTGGTTCACACATCCAGATCTTCCAACAGATTTCTATCCTCCCTTTATCCTAAATTGGTTCAAGTTTTAGTATTATCCATCCACAAATGTATAATTAGACCTATTTTATGAACTCATCACTAAATGTATTTTTATAAACTTGTTGACAACTTTTTCCCTTCTCCAACACAAAACAGAACAAAACCTTAGCCAAATGCTCTAATAATTTCATGATTGGAAGTATACAGTGTTGACCTTGGGTACCATGTGACTATTGAACTAATTTTACTTACCATGCAATTCAAACAAAACTCCATTTCCTTACTTGCATTTGTATTCAGCGATTACATGATACATAACTACCCAATAAGGTTGTTTACTCGTATTGATGCTAAACCTTCAAAACAATCTTCTCATCATCTAAGACCTGCAGTTATTCATAGTGAAGTTAGTTGCCTATTAAAGATCAAACAACAAAGACATGGTGCATTGCCATTACTGTCAAATGGAAAGAAGCTGGCATTATCACATGTTCACACTCCTATTGATAACAACAAATCATTTTGAAATCACAGGCATATTCATGAACCTACGTAGTGGTGAAATCCTATTGGCATATTCATGTTGCCTATTAATAACTTTATCACACTTTGAAACTACGTACCTGCGACAAGAGGAGGAGGAGACAGAGGTGTATGATGACAAGGAGGGAGCATAATGACAAGGAGGTAGAGGCACGACAGCGAGGAGAGCGGAGGCACAATGATGATGAGGCAAGAAGCACGACGATGAGGAGGCAGGAGGATAGAGATGATGGTGCACAACAGCGATGAGGTAGGAGGCACGAAGCTCACGGCGACAATGGTAGGAGAAACACAGGAGGAAAGGATGGAAAGAAAAAGGATTGGTGGAGGGAGGAGTGAGGCTCATCGCTCGATATTTAGATCTAAATTAGTGAAGACATTTAGCGTGGACAATTCCTCGCAAAGTCCTCGCTATATATATTTAGCGAGGACAAAATGAGGATATATCCTCACTATAACCTCGCTAGAATATGGAGAGGACATTTCTTCGCTATTTTCTCGTAATTTTACCTCGTTAAAATTTTGCAAGGAAGGTTCCTCGCTATGTCCTCACTAGTAATCCTCACAAAATACAGAAATTCTAGTAATGATGTTTATATTTCTCTTTCGTTATCGTTCTGTTATTTGTTTACTACACCTAGTCTAATCCGTTTTCTTTTACTTGCTTATTTGTTTTGAAGGGAAGAATACTTACAAGAGCACGAGGATGTCGTTGGATAGTATCCTACCGCAGACCTAGTGAACGAGAACCCACATAATCACATCAATCACACTCTCACAAGGTACCTTGTCAACCAGCGAAAACAAATCGACAAGTAGCAATCACAAGAGTTATCAAAGTGAGTGGATACCGCGACAACTCTACACACCCCCCAAAAATCCATACACAGATAATTGGCGATCACTGTGGAACCAGTTTGAGCCAACTCTATGCTTTATAAGTCATTTTTCCCTTTCGTTTCATTTATTCTTCATTTATTTTTAAATTTAAGTGCAATTTTAGGTCTAGAAGTCGTGCGTGTAGGTTTTCACGACTACTAGGCCCCTCATTTTGTTTTTTTCTAGAAAATTATTGTCTTGTAGTTCTTGCCGCCTATCTAAGGGGCGTTGAGTCTCGTTGCTCTTCAAGAGGGCGACACAATTTAGTGCTTGTTTAACAGGCGACGACAACTACAAACCCATTTCCTGTAGGTTTTTCGTTTTTTCCTGTCTATGTTGTGTTTTTCTAGGCCTACAGTAGCGAAATAAATGAAATAATATCTTGTTCACCTACTTTTTAGTTTTTTTAAACAAATTTTAGGTTTATTTTCCGTCCACCATTAGGATGGAAACTATTTGTTTTACAATAAAGTTAGAAGTTCCTTAAGAAAAATTTCTCTCTAGTTAAGAACAATCAAATTGAGTGAACCAGGCCAGCATAAGTCGCTATCCCATTCCTTGTTTGGTTGCTCTTGCTAGACTGATAACTTAAGGTATCTTAAGGCGTTATTTTTGACTCCTCTCTTCTCCCTAGGTTAATAATAAACCTTAGTAGAGGCTTCTTACTTTATTGTCTTTTGTTTATCTACTGCTTTTGTAGTTTGTTAGGAAACGACCCTAAGGATAGAATCTTGGGTTGTGGGCTCCTCTATAGAAAGACAAATCCACAGCCTAAGCCCTCTTTATAAGGCCTGCTAGAGGCCCAAAAGTGGTACCCTACAAGTTAAGAAGCCCACTGAGTGTAACTGTAGAGCACCAAAAGAAAAGGCCTTAACTCCTTTGCTATAGGTACCCCAACAAGTTGAGTGAACGTAGAATTAATTAATCTATTAATTAATTATTACAACTAGTAAAATTCACGTTCTGATCTGAAATCTATTTGCTGAGATATACTAATTGGGGGATCTGTCTAGGGCAGATTTTGGCTGCTAGAATAGATAGGCAACATAGCCGCCTGTCTGATCGGCGCCGTTGTTCGTCACCTGTCTTAGCGGCAATGAGATTTGACGCCGCATCGATAGGCATTGTCAGGCAGACACACGTCTATTTGCCTTATTTGTAGGGTGGTTTGCTTCTGATTATATCCACAGGTTACAGGGACATCACTACAATAGTCTTGGGTCTGCATTTTCGCTATTAAACAACTTGTAAACATTTACATTAATGTCTGTATTTTCTCATCCTTCCTAGATACTTGTAATAGGGCACAGTTTATAGAGTCTATAATCTCTTGTTACACTAGTCAAAACTTGTAATTGCAAAGAGGAGCAACTAGAGAAGGCCATGTCATCAGAAGCCTACTACTCCAACTACTCTGGCTTACTGAGCACTCTGATTTCTATGGGTCAAGCCAATGGCTTCACTGGTCAGCATGGGTTCCTGTCCAACATGTCAACCCCACACATGGCCCAGTCTGCTGAACAAATGGGAGGAGGGATGAGCTATACCCAATCACAAAATACCCCTTTGACCATCTATTCACATACACCACCTAAAGGGGCAATCAACAAAGCTCAATCCATGGCCTATTCTAACCTCTATGGCCCACAAGTTTCAAATACCCATTGATCCTCCCCCATAAACTATAACCAAGGCCCATTATCCATACCTCACAAGGGAAATACATATACAATACCACCAAACCCAACTGTTAATTTCCCAACACAAGGCCCGATAACACAATCTCCTGCTCCATACCCTGCTACACCGGGCTACCCTTCCTTTACCCAGAAAGCTACACGGACCCCACCAAGCTATCACTCCCATCATCATCTAGTGGCAACCCCATCTTATCACACCCCATCATATACATTGTGTCAACCCTCCTTCCTTCCTCAGCATGGTACTCCTCTATAGCAGCAATCCCCACAATTTCAAGGGTACCAGGACTAGGGGTAATCAATCACTTTAGGGGCTGATATCAAGAAAATGATCTCAGATGCACTGGTTGAGGTGAGAGTTACGTCCAAGGCACAAGTTGATTTTGACACATCAAGATTCCCATGCTTCGCTTTGCTGTCCAGATTCAAGTTGCCCAAAACACCAAAGTACGATGGGACGAGCGATCCAAGATGTCATCTAGCCACTTTCACCATGGACGCCAAGCCCTATCAATATGATAATTGGCTCACAATCTACCTCTTCTTCAAGAGCTTGGAAGGAGAAGCGCTGAGATGATTTAACACTGTGACCACGCCAAAATAGACCATTGCGTGAGGGAACACGTGAAGAACCAAAAAGGTCATGGTGAAGACGGTAAATCCGAGGAAGGACACTCGATTCGAAAATTGTGAATGAAACACAAAACAAGAAACGATAAGGACAAAATAGAGTCGCCACCTAATCTTTTAAAACCGAGAAGACAAGGAAAACCGGACATGATAAAACGCAAGAAAAAAACAATGCAATATGAATGCAAATGTATGTATGAATGTGTGTACATGCGTCGTGCCTAATGGATGTAGCACATTAGTCATTGCGGACCAGGAAAAGGGTAAAGACTGCTGTTACGCATGGGAAAGGTGTTAGCTACCCCCATACGCCCGAGAAATCGATCTTTCTATGCTTTTCACTCGCTTGTGTGTCGCCAAATGCAAATGATCATGCATGCTTGCTATGTCTAATGTATGCCATATGCTACGCTGATGCAAGTGATGTGAGTGGGATGAAAATGACGTGGCCTAATGCTCAGAAGCGCTACGTAAATCCTGGATCGTCGGTCAAAAGGATCTAATATAGCAATCATCATCGTCCTAAATGCAAATGTGTCATGATGCATGATCTTAATGTCATGATGCATGAAGAGGATGTAAAAGTAAGTGATATGTAAATATAATCATGTGTGTGATCAAATATAAAGTGCTAAGTGAATGAATGTGGTGTATCATACATGTTGGTATAAGTCATAAGCATGATTGATGTAGATAAAAAAGTGCATGAGATGCAAGTGCGCGTGCTAGGGTTTATGCCTAGATGCATGGATTTAGGGTGTAAAAATGGGGAATGGATAGGCGAAAGGACAAGCTAGCTGCATGTTCTGTCACTGGTAAATCTACGCATGTCCACCACACAAGTCTGTTGTGCAATCGGGACACACATGCTAGAGATGGAATAGGGCAGTGAGTGAGTGACCTTTGCCCTACTTTTGGGTGGAATGTGGTGGTGCAAATGACTAATTAAATGCACGGGGTGCAAGATTAGACTATGATGAATGAGTGCGTTCTATGGGTCGGGTCTTAGGATGCGTGATTTGCTCCCAATCCTCCCTTTTCAGCCGTTGAAGCTCACTGTTTCCCACGGCCATGGAATCCATCCATGAGCCTCGACGAGCTTCATGGCAGATTTCTGAGGTGGCTGGGAGCGAGAGGAGATGATGAGGAATGCGTGCATGGATGCATGAGTGGGTTCCCCTCCTGATGTCAACACAGAACCTCACTGGAGTTCGGGGCTTGACCGGCCATAGAAGCGACAAGGTGCACTAGTGAACATCCAGGAAGACTTGGTGAGGAGTGGGGAAGGCGGTGGTGTGGTCGGGAGGGTTGCCTTCAAGCTCATAGGCCGTTGGCCTTGTTCGGGCCATGGAACCCATCACCGCCGTTGGAAGTGGAGGGTGCAGACATGGATATGCATGACGGAAGTGAGAGCATGAAAAAAGACAACGGAGGTGCCAACTAAATTCTGAGGAAGAAGAAATCAGACACGTAGAACAGCGGAGGAGTTACATGGACGTGAAGTTGGGATGTCCTTCTCGATGACTCACGACGTGTCTCTAGCAAGGGGCACTCAAGGGTGGCTAAGATGGGCAGAGGACGGTGTTGAGATGCTTAGGTGAGTGGAGAGGCTTTGCTGGGAGATTGGGTATGCTTTGACACAAGGTAATCGATACTTGGCCAAGAGGGAGTGTAGGGTGATAACTGGATGGCCGGAAATCTGGTGAAGGATTGCTAGAATGGTGGCTGACAGTGGTAGTCTGCTCAAGGACGGCTGGTGCTCGGAGCTGGGAGTCCCAGAGAGGCCAACAATCCCCCCCTAGGGGAGCTTGTTCAACTAGGGAGGTCATTTGGAGGAGGTGGTGGCATATTGTAGGCAATGGTGTGCTGGGGTGGCTCAGGCGTCGCTGTGGCAGGGCAAGGTAGGGTTGCATGTGGGCAGCGAGAGCAAGAGCAGCAGGGCATGGCTATGGCAGGGCGTGGGCGACTAAAGAAATGTTAGGCATGCGAGGCAGCAACGGACGACACCAGCGCTCGTAAGAGGTACGATGAAAGTGACATGTCGAGCAGCTCACACCGGACAACCCTGGTCCTCACATGCACCCACGACGCATGGTTGGGGTGCGCAATCGGACCACGCATCCCACTAGCACACGGGCTGAATTCTAGTGTTGGCCTTGGTGTTTAGGGTGTTTAGGTCAGTTCTGGGGTTTTAAGGTTGGTTTTAGGGTAAAATGGGTTTAGAAGGGGTGAAGTGCCTCATTCTCGCTAGAGCGCACTCTTCCGGAGTCCGTCATAAGTGGCTGCCAAAATGGGGTGTCTACAAACACGTTTATGGCATATGATCTCAGTATGCCAAAATAAAGTGCCTCGACTTCAAACTTATGTTTGAAAAGTTCCTACAATAGTATGTCTACCGTATTTAGCATAAGTCGACATTTGTGGACCTCCTAGCCGAGAAGATGAGGCTAGTCGAAGACTTCGCTACATACGCCAGTCGATGGAGGGATATGGCAGCCCGATCAGAATGTCGTATCCCTGAAGAACAAGCGATTGAAGTCATCACCCGAAACACCCCTGGAGCAAGGGTGGGCCTACTGATGGGCGATTTCAACACCTATTCTCAGTTGCATAACAGAGCTACTAGAGTCTTTCGCAGCAGGAAGGACTTACATTTCCTAGAGTATGAAGTAAGGGGCCAGAAGAAGACCATAGGCTACATATACAAAGGGATTACAAGCAACATGGCCCAGGTCTCCATTCACCAAGGACACCAGGGACCACTAGTCCAACACTAGGAGTTGCTGGTACAGTCAAAGCCATATTAGGAGCAATGCAAGTATCAATCGGTTCAACGACAGCCCCAATAATATCAACAGCAGTAGTACTAGTACCAATAGCCTCCCACTCACAAAGTGTACGCCCAACAGGGGCAATAACAGAGGCAACAAGGGCAACAATAGAATCAAGGGAACTACTAGATTGTCCCTCTACCGTAGAGCTACCACAAAGTCAATGAGCAGGATCAAGAGCCACTCCCAACACCACTCAATCATGCTTGCAGAATGTTGGAAGTGTGTGGAAGATCACTACCTAATCATCTAGTAATCTACATGGAGGAAGATGAAGATGCACTGGTAGACATCGAATGCATGTAAACAGACCCCGAGGATGAGGAGGAGCTAGGCACGTCGATAGTGGACTTAAACGAATTCTAGGAGAATACAATAGGCGAACCGATCTACGATGAGTACAATGACCCATATGACGGCACATGGGACAGCCAACAAGTCCAAGAAATGCTGATCAAAGGTACTATAGCTTACATCAGCCAAGGGCCACCACTGATACAAGATGAGCCTACCCAAGCAGAAAACCTAGAAAGCATGCTACCAGTCTACGATGAGTACAGTGACATAGACTAGTATGACTTAGAGGCTGTAGTTGATGCTCTCTTGCCAGCAGCTATGCTCACTGTGGGTAGCTTGCGCACTGAACGTTCTTTGCCAACATCCTCATGGAAACCATGCCAGAATCAAACCTCGTCCAAAGCCTCTAGATGAAACAGTGGAGTCCACTAGGGACATACATGAGTATCTTGGTCAGGAAGGCAACAACGACCATACGTTGAGTAGAAATGAAAGCTAGATATAGTTATCACCAAGAAACCAAGCCATTAGGGGCACATCAGAGCAACCGAGCCAAGATAAGACCAACCATGACCCTGACAAGGCAACAGTGCAAACCAAAAAACAAACCAACGCATGCGCCATTACAAAGACCTGAGTGCTCAATGCCAGGGGCAGGCTCCTACAGTTGTCCCACAAGTATACCTTTCCATCTGGGGAGGGAGATAAGAAACACGATCAAACGCGACTAGTGGCAAGGTTACTATCCATCTCAAAAACATGTAAATAAAACATTTAATTCGCTTTTTGCTTGAACGTTTCCTTTCAATTATCTTTGTTATTTTTGTATGTTAGGATAACAGTAATAGCAATAAAATAATAAGATGATTGATGAGTGTAAGTCACACACCTGACCACCTCATGAAATTAAGCGGAACTACCAAAGTATTATCTATGGTTATCCCTAAGCAGAGATTGTGACACCTAGGGAAGATCCACCCAATGGGTAGGATGACAAGAAATCTCCTGATCAGATCCGTGGAAGTTATACATACTCTAGAAGTACACCCTTCAATCAACATGCTAAAAGCCCAAAGAGGACCTAAGTCCTAGTACCAGTTAAGGAAGAAAATTGTCTCCTACATAGAAAGAAAGCTGAGTGACTTTGGTGACTCAAGCCTTGTCCTATCTACATATACACTCGCACGGAGAGATAAAAGCAAAGCAAGCTTAAAGCTTAGGCATACCATAAAAAGCCACTCGCCCTATATAGTATGGCCTCCTAGCATAAGTCTGAGAAGGCAGTGATAGAGGAGCGCATCAGAAAACCAAACGACTTAGAAAGCACCCAAAAGAGGGGAGTGCACGAAAAGTTAGGTATGCTGTCATAGCATAAGTCTAAGAAGGCAGTAACAGACGAACATCTCAAGAAAAATAACCTGAGAGAGGAACCCTAAAAGAAAAGAATAGAAAAAAAAAAGAAAAAGAAAAGCTAAAGCCCTTGTGTAAGTTATAGGCGCAATAAGGCCAACCACCGGTGAGTGGCACAAAAGTTATAACCGACGCCGAGGGTCCACTGAGCTTTGAGTCTCCCCCACTCTTCCACTCATAGGAAAGGGGTAGGAAAACCCTAAAAACTCAAGGGCTAAGTAAATAAGAAAGGTAATAATTAACTAAGGCAACATGAAGTCCTAAAGTCCACAAAAGGCCAAGGCATGATGAAAGTGACAACTATCTCACATTGGATACCACTAGGTAGCAATGCTAAATGTATAAGAGGGAGGGTTGTGGTTGCACTCATCATCATCATCAATCAATTAAAAAAATAGAAAATCCCAAAAAAAACCAAAAAAATAGAAAAATTCAAAAATCCAGAAAAAATAGAAAATCCAAAAAAATTATAAAATTCCAAAGATCTAAAAAAATCAGAAAACCAAGAAAAGCCAAAAAATAATTAGTGCCATCCACCTTACCTACAAGTGAAAACATAGTAAGTAAGAAAACTGGAATTGGTCTAGCTGATGATGCAACTGTCGATCCACTTGGTTTTTGGAGTTAAGATGTCCAACTCTAGCGTGCTTCCACGACTTGGGTGCATTTTTCCCCACAAAGAGATTGCCCCGCAATGATCTTAGAGTATCCACGGATGACTCACTATCAGCGTCCACTGGGTTCTGATGTTTCATCTCCCAACTGAGGCCAAGACTAATTCTCTCTACCTAATCTTAAGTACAAGGGAGTAAAAGATAGCACTATAGTACCTTCCTAGGCAACTTAGCCAACCCCTTTAGGGTAAGGGAAGGTACACCTTTTGATTACTAATATATTTTATTAAGTTCGTAGGTAAAATCCCACCATGTGTTAGTACATCAAGCCCCACCGTGGCACTACATCAAGTCCCACCGTGGCGGTATAAAAAGTCCCACCGAGAACGGACTCCCACCATTGATGTCCCTACCATGTACATAGACACGTAACTCTGACTGAAAGGCAAAACTTTGGTTTGGTAAAGGAAGTGTTCACTCCCTTACCTGATTCTTTATTCATAAAACTCCTTTAATTACCAAGTCAAGTTGTGGGAAGACGGTCCTTTCCTGAGAGTACTAGTCATACCGAAGATGGAAAATACTTGACCACTTGTACCCTACCAGCCTAACCTGTCATATAGACCATTCATTGAATCGAATGATTGACCCTGAATTTTGCATTATTGTTTACTTGAATCATGCATCCATGCATTTAAGAACCATGCATTGGAAGTGGAGTGCTAACGAAGCAATGTTCTTCAAGTGTGTTAAAAGTCCTTAGAACCTATGATCCTCTTAAAGCCCTTATTCAAGTCCCAACCTATCCAATTCATTATTCCAATCTGAGCAAGCTTTCAAACAAGAAGCCACAAACATTTATCAGTTTTTAATTAGTTTTTCCTTTTCAACTGACTATTGGGTAATTCGCCACGGGCATCTTAGTTTTTGCCCTGTTGAAGTGTCACTCTACATGGTTGACATGGTTTCGACACTAGCTATAACACTGAGAGAGGTCGAGAGAATCGAGACTGATGGTCAGGGTTGACAAGACACCCCACTGAGTCCGTGGGAGAGTGGTATTGATGTGGGGCCGTGAGCCACTTATCCAGCGGATGCACCGAATAGTCATGACTCGTGGCCCATGCATGATGCGGATGCAAAGGATGACCCTAATGTTGGGTGATGCATGGAGGTGATGCTGATAATGAGTGGGTAGCTCAGCTCTCGGAGGGGAGCGTGAGGGATTCCAACTCATGCCAAGGGATGTTCGGACAAGTCTGTTAGACTTATAGGCCAGGGGCAAACCTGGCAAATGACAGACCTTCCGGCCTGGGAGGATGCGTGGCAAGATGCCGGACTTGCTGATCGAGGGATAGACTGATGACGAATGTCAACTGGATAGTCTGGGGGTATCAGCCCGCTCTTGACAATATGACGGCTGTCAACCGTTTAGTTAGGGCTATCAGCCCGAGGAAAAGGGGTATTAGGTAAGACTACCAGGCTAGAAAACTAGGGGACAAAGCATGATAAGTTGACAGACCTATCGACCAAATAGTTTGAGTTATCAGCCCGCTGATGAGTTGACGGACTTGTCATCGGATAGTTAGGGTAATCAGCCAGATGATGAGTTGACGGACTCATTGCCGGATAGTTGGGGTTATCAGCCCGATGATGAGTTGACGGACTCATTGCCGGATAGTTGGGGTTATAGCCTGATGATGAGTTGACAGACTCATTGCCGGATAGTTAGGGCTATCAGCCTGATGATGAGTTGATGGACTCATTGTCGGATAGTTAGGGCTATCAACCTGATAGTGAGAGGGGCATTAGGATTCACCCATCTAGGGCGAACCTAGGATGAGATCATCTAGACCTCGCGTGGTCTAGGCAAGGATAGAAATGACACTTGTTCACTTTAAACAAGTCCCAACATGACAGATAGAATTCCGCCTCACCTGGTACTGAAACCTAGGATGGCTTCGTTTGTCCAGGTCAAGGCAACAAAACGGCATCCCTGACTGTTAGCTGGATGAGCCCCAGTGCCAAGTCGACAGGCAAAGAGGGCAGCAGTTTGAAACAATTGAGCACATCTTACAGCATTGGCAATTCCTTGTCAATCACAGCCATTCAAACAAACTGGCAAGTGTGCCCCAAAGAATTTATTATTGTAGTCAAATATAATGATGTGATTACACTAATTTTCCAGTATGTGGTGAACTAGTAGCATAAAAAAAGTGTCAACAGTCTAGGTCATCCTTGGATCTCTTGGAACCTCTTGCTTTTGGAAACAGTATAGGACTTGGAATTGCATCGCAGATCGGCCAAGTTTCTTCCACTTCGGCTTCATAGTCGGCTGAAAAACCCTTGCATTCTGTGAATGTAAGGTCGCTCGATCAGATGGAGCTAGTAAGCAGGCGTGACAGTTCCTTTGTTGCCATGTAAAAGCTCAGGGGATACGCTTGGAATCGAGCTGGCATCGGTCCTTGAGCAAAGGAGTCTTGTTGATAACCGAACTGCCGCATCACTCTGATTGGGTGATATTCGACACCACCGGTCAACCCTGGCAGGATGATAAGCTTCATGTCGGCATCATTGAAGAAAGCTTCAAAGTTATGAGTTACCGAAGGAATGATGCGCCAAGTCACCTTGTCTTCTGTCAACCTCTCTATTTGCTTATATTCCTTGCGGACTAATGTGAGGGTGCGGGCATGACCACTTTGGCAATAAGACTTGAAGGCTGACCGTTGAGGGCGTAAGACCTCTACCCCCAGATGACTGGCCAACCATACCTGCACGAATGCTCCACAACCATAGAAATGTCGGCACTGTCGTAGTGATCGGTCGGGCTCGATAAGTCTCTGCCAGGATAACAGGGGCCAGGTCTATCTGACGGATTATTACCGCCAAAGCAATTTCTGCAACTTCAATGCTCACAATTGTCCGGCCATGGCTAAATACCAGCTCATCTAAGAAGCGGACAACGAAACCCCTATGCCATAGCTCATCGCTTACAGAGGTGCGCATCTCGGCTATCTTGTCATAGTAGATCAATTGTAGCATCGGAGATTGCCCATCAATACAGATCAGTTGACGACCACAATCGCCAGTCGACAGACCGGTTAGTTCACTCAGCACAAGGGAATATCCGTCTCGCCGCATAAATACAGTGGGCCCAAGGAACTTTGGCAGACAACACACCTGACGAACTTCCTCCAAAGTAGGGGTCAACTCAATCCTTTCGAAGCAGAATGTGTGATTTGTAGACTTCCAGAACCAGGTGGCTGCACATAGGAAGTAACGGGAGACCTCCACATTTGCGATGTCTAAAAATTTTGTGGAGATTCCCCAAGTCCGCAGCTTGTCACGGTCATCACTTGTTAACTTTCCAATCCATGCCTGGAGGACCTCTGAACAACTCATTGGAACGACCATCGTAGGGAAGCCCATTACTGGTGGGGGAGTTGCAGCCTTTCTAGATTCAAGTCTGCAAACCATCATTAAGAGAGTATTCAGAATGATAAATCACTTTGTTCCATGCACACAATATTTCATACAGTCCAATGCAGATAGAAAAATCATGAATTGCTGTCAAATGCCGAGTCATATATCAATAGCTATTCTGAAACTGTGCATAAGAGATTGCTAGATGCGGCCGACATGCTCACTGCCCGAGCGCATAGGGTTACCTGCCTAGTGACGAGTTGATGGACTCGTCGCCGGATAGTTAGGGTTATCAACCCTGTGATGAGTTGACGGATTCATCGTCGGATAGTTAGGGCTATCAGCCCAAGGCAAAAGAGTTGGTCCTTGGATACAAGAAACCAATAGTTCGAACCTCCTCCGGACTTAGAGGAATCAAGGAAAGGATGGATGTTGGTCCTAGGATACAAGGAGCCAGCAACTCGGATCTCCTCCAGACATAGAGGAGTGCCAAGAAAGGACAAGTGCTAGTTCTAGGATACAAGGAGCCAGCGACTCGGATCTCCTCTGGACTTAGAGGAGTCTCAAAAAAAGGATAGATGCTGGTCCTAAGATAAAGGAGCCAGCGACTCAGATCTCCTCCGGACTTAGAGGAGTCACGAGGAAAGGATAAAGGTTGTTCCTAGGATACAAGGATACAGTGACTCAGATCTCCACTAGGATCAGAGGAGTCACGAGGAAAGGATAATGGTTGGTCCTAGGATACAAGGAACCAACGACTCAGATTTCCACTGGGTTCAGAGGAGTCACGAGGAAAGGATAAGGGTTGGTCCTTGGATACAAGGAACCAACGACTCATATCTCCACTGGGATCAGAGGAGTCACGAGGAAAGGGTACGGGTTGGCCCTTGGATACAAGGAACCAACGACTCGGATCTCCTCCGGATCAGAGGAGTCACGAGAAAAGGATAAGGGTTGGTCCTAGGATACAAGGAACCAATGACTCAGATCTCCTCCGGATTAGAGGAGTCACGAGAAAAGAATAAGGGTTGATCCTAAGATACAAGGAACCAACGACTCGGATCTCTTCCGGATCAGAGGAGTCACAAGAAAAGGATAAAGGCTATTCTTAGGATACAAGGAAACAGCGACTTGGATCTCCACTAGGATCAGAGGAGTCTTGAGGAAATGATAAAGGTTGGTCCTAGGATACAAGGAACCAACGACTCAGATCTCCACTGGGATCAGAGGAGTCTTGACGGAAGGATAAAGGGTTGGTCCTAGGATACGAGGAACCAACAACTCGGATCTCCTCCGGATCAGAGAAGTCACAAGGAAAGGATAAAGGTTGTTCCTAGGATACAAGGAAACAGCGACTCAGATCTCCACTGGGATCAGAGGAGTCTCAAGAAAAAGGATAAAGGTTGTTCCTAGGATGCAAGGAAACAACGACTCGGATCTCCACTGAGATCAGAGGAGTCTCGAGAAAAAGGATAAAAGGTTGTTCCTAGGATACAAGGAAACAGCGACTCGGATCTCTAGTGGGATCAAAGGAGTCTCGAGAAAAGGATAGATGGTTGGTCCTAGGATACAAGGAACCAACGACTCGGATCTCCTCTGGATCAGAGGAGTCTCGAGGAAAGGTTAAAGGTTTGGTCCTAGGATACAAGGAACCAACAACTCGGATCTCCTCCGGATCAGAGAAGTCATGAGGAAAGGATAAAGGCTGTTCCTAGGATACAAGGAAACAGCGATTTAGATCTCCATTGGGATCAAAGGAGTCTCGAGAGAAAGGATAAAGGTTTTTCCTAGGATGCAAGGAAACAGCGACTTGGATCTCTACTATTATCAGAGGAGTCACGAGGAAAGGATAAAGGAGTTGGTCCTAGGACACAAGGAGCCAACGATTCGGACTTCCTTTGGATTAGAGGAGTCTTGAGGAAGGGATAAGGGTTGGTCCTGGGATACAAGGAGCCAACGGCTCGGATCTCCTCCAGATCAGAGGAGTCTCAAGGAAAGGATGAAGGCTATTCCTAGGATACAAGGAAACAGCGACTCGGATCTCCTCCAGACTTAGAGGAGTCACGAGGAAGAGATAAACGAACTAGCCAACCGAGAAGCAGTCGGTGACAGTTCGAGAGGCAGGATATCAAGAGGACAATACCAAGAGATAGTTGACATGCCCCTGGTAACAGGAGGATAATACCAAAAGGCAGCTGACATGCCCCTGTTAACAGGAGGATAATACCAAAAGGCAGCTAGCATGCCCTTGGTATCGGAATACTAAGGATGCTACTAAAAGAAGGAACAAAAGAAAGCTAGGGTTTGGATAGCTGGTTTAGCCAACGGCAGTCTGCCAGGAAACACTTGCTTGTAGGCGCATCCTAAACTATGACTACCTTGCATGCTTGCTTGATGCTATTGATGATGTAGGATGATGATGGTCGATCTGGATAAACTGTTGCTCTGATTCTGTACTGATATGATGCGTTAGACTGGATATGGGCTTCAAGAGGGCATTGTTTCTTCCTCGAATAAAGCGAACTTGGTGGATGATTTCTGACACTTCCCTAGGTTCACTGTGGTGTCACTGACTAACTTCTTGGGAGCTTGACTGCGGCATTGGCTTATAGGCTGTGTTCTCGCCTGTTGATTAAGAGAATACTGATATTCTGACTTTGCTCCGATCTCGGAGGATTATGGTGGTTGTTGTCACTGTTTCTACGCTCAAGGTATGTAGCAGACCACATGTTCTGGATGAAGATACTGTCCCAAGAAAGGTCAACCAACAGGACAGCTGGCATGCCTCTGGTTGACGGGGAAGGCTATCACCACAAGGCAGCTGACATGCCCCTGATGTACGGTATCCTCTGCCAGGTCTTTGGCCGAAGAGCAGTCGACATGCCCTTGGCTTGGGACCTAGCAAGACCTTGCAAAGTGGACAAGCAATAATGTATGCAACAATGATTATGTTGTATCATCCCTCAAGATTTGGAATGCTAATGATGCCTGCTATGAGAAAAGGAGAAGACCTCGATTCACAAGATACTACCTAGACTTCTAAGCTGTTGGTGGCTCTCCAGGATGGATGATTCAGTAGGTTAGGCTCCGTGCCAAACTCTTGGGGACTTAGACCTACTTTTTTGGCTTTTGCCTTATTTCTTTTCTCCCTCTTAGGCCTGTAGTCTCACTCTAACCCTTGCTTGGGGGTAATGGGCATCCAGATTTGGAGGGGGTTGCTGGAATTGTATGCAAAAGCTGGCTAGTCCCTTTAGTCGCTTGGATTTTTGGGATGCTTGCTTCGACTCCTCCCCAAGGTAAGTGATAGGGATATAGTTGGCCTACTTGCCTCTCTCTCTTAGGGTTGGCTTTTGTCTTCGACTTCTGCCTTCTTATTTCTTTTGTGCCCTTTGTGGATATGTTTATTTTTATTTTGGCTCACACTCATGCTCGCTCCTAACATTTTATCTCCATCTGGAGGTGTAAGTCCCTATGGGAGTTTGGACATTTCACCTAACCATGGTTGGATAGGTGGCTCTCTCGCTCGCTAGAATGTCTAGGTAGTATCAACTGAAGAGTTATAGACCCTTCTCAAGTAGGCTAGCTATTCTGATTTTCGTCAACGGGATGTGATGCTGATGCTTTTATGCATAGATGCATGCAATCATTGATGCTTAAGTTACTAATGTACACGAAAGTAAAGTACAGATGCTATGGATTAAGTGCACTTGGATTGTCTTTATTTTAAAGATATGTATGCATGATGGAATAGTGGATGATGCATGATGCGACAAAGGAAACTTTGCAAGGCGAGGATACACGCCTTCTGCTCATTGGTAATACTTCTTCAGATAACATGTGTTAACTGGCTCAGGTAGCTTGACGTTGTCCATATCTTCAAGGATTGTTGTGCCTCCCGAATAGACTTGTTTGATGATGTAGGGACCATGCCAGTTAGGTCGGAATTTGCCTCGACCATCTGGGAGATGTATGTCCCGCAGAACTAGGTCGCCTGGTGCAAAGCTCCTAGGTCAGACTCTTTTTTGATATGATATGGCCATTCTCGCTTGGTAGTAGTTGGCATTGTACATGGCCTGTAGTCTATGCTCGCTGATCAAATTCAGCCGGATGTATCAGTCCTTGACCCATTCGGCTTCTTCTAACTCAACCTCTCTCAAGATTCTGAGCGATGGGATCTCTACCTCAACTGGTAGGACCGCTTCCATGCCATACACCAATGAGTAAGGTGTTGCTCCTGTTGAGGTCCGGACCGAAGTTTTGTAGGCCCATAACGCATAGGGGAGCTTTTCATGCCAATCCTTATGTGTCTCGGCGCTCTTTTTCAGGATCTTTATTAATTTTTTATTTGTTGACTCCACGGCTCCATTCATCTGTGGGAGGTACGGGGAAGATTTTTGATGTTTGATCTTGAGGCTCTGCAGATAATCTCCAATCTCTGAGCTATGAAATTCTTGCCATTGTCTGAGATAATGGAGTGTGGCACCCCGTGCCGGGCTATGATATTGTTCTTGATGAACTTTTCTGTGGCTACAGCTGTGACGGTTTTGTAGGAAGCCACTTTTACCCACTTGGTAAAGTAGTCTATGGCCACCAGAATGTAGTTGTGGCCATTGGATGATGCCAGATAGATGGCTTTGATGACGTCTATTCCCCAAGTAGAGAAAGGCCATGGCAAAGACATGCTGTGCAGTTGCTGAGCGGCAGCATGTATGAAGTTCCCATGAATCTGACAGTTGTGGCATTTGTGCACGAAGTGACAACAATCTGCCTCCATAGTTGACCAAAAGTAGCCTTGCAACATGATCTTCTTGGCTAGCAGTATTCCATTCATGTGGGGGCCACAAGTCCCGGTGTGGATCTGAAGCATCAAGGTATCATCCTCCTTCTTGTCGACACACAACAGAAGCATTTGGTTATATGACCTTCTGTATAGATGTCCCCCACCCAACACATATCTTGACGCCAGGTGCGCCATGGTCTTCTTATTTGCTGGTGATGTGCTGGTTGGGAGATCACCTGATTCCAAGAAGGTCTTGATGTAGTGATACCAAGGGAGCTTTGTTGGCGGGTTCGCTTCTTCTATGCTCATGCAATGGACGGGCTACTCTACTTGGGTGACTGATACGTCGACTGTGTGCTCTTCAAGTATTGAGAGCTAGGAAGCAAGGGTGGCTAGTGCATCTGCATAGGAGTTTTTGGCTCTACTCATGAAGGAGAAGTGCACTTCTTCGAACTCCTTGACGAGCTGCAAGAGATATTCGTGATATGGCACGAGCTTTGGATCCTTGGTTTTCCATTCGCAATTGATTTGGGATATGACTAACATGGCATCCCCGTGCACCTGTAGCTTCCGTGCGCCATGTTCCAATGTGATTTGCAGCCCCATGATGCACGCCTCGTACTCGGCTTCGTTGTTGGTGCATTCAAAACTGAGCTTTCTAGAAAAGGGAGTCATTTGTCCCTGTGGTGTCGACAATATCGCGCCAATCACTCTACCCCTCTTGTTGATTGCTCCGTCGAAGTATATGTGCCATCGGGACATGTCTTCTGGCTCCTTAGAATCTGTATCTCCTATGGCGAATAAGACGTCTTCATCTAGGAACTGCGTCTGTAAAGGCTCATACTCTGGCCACGGTAGGTCTGCTAGGCGGTCCGCTACTACTTGCCCCATCATTGATTTCTGTGTGACGAATGTAATGTCGTACTAGGACAGCATCACCTACCATTTCACACATCGCCTCACTAATGCTGGCTTTTGGAACATGTACTTAATGGGGTCATGCCAGCATAGGAGGAGGACCGAATATGCCATCATATAATGCTTGAGGCATTGGGTGGCCCAGACAAGGGATAAACAGATATTCTCAATGGGACTGTACCTGGCTTCACAATCATTGAACTTCTTGCTCAGGTAGTAGATGGCTCTCTCCCGACGTCCTTGTGACCATGCCAGCGACAGCCTCGAGCACGGCGCGAAAGGTCAACTGCGCGAGGGTCGGCAAAGTCACGGCAAAACAATAAAAAGCAAATAATAAAAATGCAGGAGTCGCCACCTAGTCTTTTTAAAAACGGGAGACGAGGAAATCCATTTTAAAACCATGCCATAAAATCAATGGAAAAGGTCAACATGAACGCACAAGGAAGGTATTAGGTACCCTCGTGTGCCTGAAAAATCGGTCTTTCATGGGTTTTCTCATTTACTTATATGAAATGTTGGCTTTTCAGCCTATTTCTGTACGCCTAAGGGTGATATACCATGCGATGCTACATGCAAGTGGTGCCTTATGCTAAACATGGGTAGAGGGACTACAGGGTGTGTCCTGATGCTCAAAAAGGTCACCTGAGTGGTGGACCAAACATCGGTGCAAAGATACTACACAGATATAACCACGTATCCAACATTATTGGGTGGCTAACATCCTCACTTTGCTATATGCAAAACCTATGCTACCATGCACAAAAATGGATGAAAACAGACTAGAGTCCTCCTGATATATCCGGGAGGATGCCCAAAGAAAACCAAAGGCAAAGAAAATCAGGAAATATGCTAAATACCATGCCAAAAGATACTGTGTGAAGTGAAAAACGGGCATGTGTGCCTGTGTGGTGCGCTAGACTGGTGCGCCACCTATGTGCGCCTATGTGGTGCGCATATCAAAATGCAGGTTAGACAGTAAGCTAGCCTAATGTGTCATGCGATATAAAACCTTGCAAACATGCATAAAATCATCTGATAATGCATCATAGATATCTAAAACATCGGATCACATGTGACTGAGTTTCCCCCTATTCCACAAGGTCACAAAGGAAAGAGAGAACCCAAGAAAACATGAGATGGGTCTTGTGCTCAAGGGCAATATGCCTCACACAAGACCACAAAACTCTTACTACTAAATAAAGCAAAAGGGTTTCAGCCATGCTACCCGGTTCTGGATCATGGACTGTTGCATAAGAACTCTCCAAACAAGAGTCCATGGGGCAACCAGTTCACCAGACCCCAGTGGCAAGCTGACTACACTAGATGCAAAACTAAAACAAACAGGGCTATTATATGTTGAAATGATGCATAAATGATCATGATATATCAGAGAACAAACATCAAAAAAAAAATCAAAGTCTAGGACAATCGGAACAGCATGCAGATCATGATGCAAAGTTGGCTGCTTGCACCCTGTGACCAGGCTGGTGCGCCAGCTAGGTGCGCCCATCTGGTGCGCCAGCTTGGTGCACCCCAGATACTCTGTCTAAACCAGATGTCTGCAACCAACTAGGTTACTGATTACGCAAATCATTAAGATAATGCTAAAGAACTTAATCATGTTAAACAAATGAGCATAAAAACCCTCTTATCACTCTCTCCTCAAGCCATGCATATTCATAGATCACAAAGACTACAGTTACTGTTGATGGGTTTTATGATTCATATAGTGATTTAATTGACTCAGGGATTATGCGGAAAAGATAAAACATGTAAAATGGATGCATTACGGTTCATGTTCCATAGCATGCGATTACATAAGATTATGATTCATTGTTAACACATCGTGCAAAATTTATCCTGACAAAGAATCAATGGACATATAAGGGAGCATCATGAATATCCAAAAATCACAGGAAGGCACGAGAGAACATCTATGTATACAATATATCAGTTTAGTTGCAGGGTTTTATTCAGAATGTTAAGTAAAATCTAAGTGGAGAAATGGGTAAAGGACCTTACCTCCTTGGGTGTCTCCTCCTTGAATGGCTCATGGTATTTCCTCCATGTTACTTTGGACTCGGTTGGGATTGCTCAGGGATGCGAGATTGTGCTTTGGAAGTTGGGATGCAGGTTGCTAGGAGTGGGTGGCTTGCTAAGAATTTGCTAAGAGAGATGAGTTGCCAAGGATGCCTTTTAAAGAGAAAAGAAAAGGGTAACTCCTGGGATGAAAAAGGCCTCGAAACCCAACAGCCTTGCGTAGATTCGTGAAGAATATTCGCAAGTGAGGGTTACAAGCACAGAATATAGAAAACAACCAGCAGCCTGAGAAGTGGCTGTACGCCAGCTTGGTGCGCCAAATGAGTGCGCCAGCTCGGTGCGCCATGTTGGTGCGCCAACTTAGTGCGCTAGCTTGGTGCACCGCTTTGGTGCTCCCACGTAGCTGCTGGACCATAGGCTTGGGGTCGGTTTGTGCGATGATCTCGGGCTAATTAAAATGTCAAATAGGGTTCAAAAGTGGTTTAAGCTTGTTGCATCCAAAGCAACATTTTTAGGAGGATTCACCTACAAGCCGCCTCAAAATCGGGGTGTCTACAGTCCTGTTTCATCGTGTTGCCCAAGGATTGCACCCATGGAGTGTTGGGTGGTGGAGAGATATAGCAGCAAAGGTCGTCCTGGTGTGGGGGGAACCAAGACAGGAGGATTTGTAAGGAGCTGCTTGATTTTGTCGAATGTAGCTTGACATTCTTCATTCCAATGGATCTGTGCATTCTTTCTTAACAACTTGAAGATAGGCTCACAAATGGGAGTAAGCTGTGCAATGAACCGACTGATGTACTGTAATCGGCCCAATAAGCTCCGAACTTCCTTCTCAGATGTAGGAGGAGGCATATCGATGATGGCTCTTGCTTTGCTAGGGTTGACCTCAATTCCCCTTTGACTGATGATGTATCCCAGGAGCTTGCCAGAAGATACCCCAAATATGCATTTGTTGGGGATCAAACAACTTTCTCAAACAGACCAGGTGCTCCTCAGGCTCTTTGGACTTAGCAATCATATCGTCTACATAGACCTCTATTTCTTGATAGTAGTCATTGTCATGGAAAGTGCAGTCATTGTCCTTTGATAAGTTGCGCCTGCATTCTTGAGCCCAAATGGCATCACACGATAGCAGAAAACTCCCCAGGGAGTGATGAAAGAAGTCTTCTCCATGTCGTCTTCAGCCATTTTGATCTGGTTGTACCCCAAGAATCCATCCATGAATGATAGCATTTTATGCCCGGCTGTGTCCACCAAGACATCTATGTGAGGAAGTGGGAAATCGTCTTTGAGACTCACCTTGTTGAGGTCTCCGTAGTCGATGCACATGTGGACCTTCCTATCTTTCTTTGGTACTGGGACAACATTTGCTAACCACTCTGGGTACAACACCACCTTGAGGACGTTCACCTTGTGCTGCTTCATAATTTCCTCCTTGAGCTTCAAGATCCATTGAGGTCGCCATCTCCTGAGTTTTTGCTTGACGAGCCTCTCATTAGGCTTTAGAGGTAACTTGTGTACCACCACTTCGACGTCCAAGCCGACCATGTCATCATAACTCCAGGCAAAGACATCTGTGTATTCCTTCAGAAATGCTATGAAATCTGCCCTAGATTGTGGAGATAGCTTAGCACTAATGAGTACCTCCTTGACATCCTTTGTTGTGCCGATGTTCACCCGTTCAGTTTCTTCCTCGACATGCATATTTGGACCCTATAGATCATTGTCGTAGGGTTGGAATTCGAGTGTCTCACCGTCTTCATCCATGTCATCATCCTCCTCCCTATAAACGATGAGCTTTGATATGATTTCTTCTTTGAAGGTTGGGTCGGTGACATCAAAGAAGAGGATGTGCTCTGATTTCTGCCCCTGATGATTCTTCATGATGGTCACACTGACTTTAGTGTTCTTGTATCTACACTGTGTGATTTCTGGCTCTTTAACAACAGGCTCTGCTAACTAGCCGGGTTGCTCTGTTTCCTCGGCTCCTGATACTATTTTTGGATTTTTTGAGTTTTCTGATTTTTATGGGTTTTCTGGATTTTTTTTTTTTTGGATTTTCTATAGTACGTACAAAGGGTGCTACTGACTGGCGGCCGTCCTGCCGCTGACTGATAGGAGTGATGCCACTCGGCTTTCCCCCTGAGCTTTACTCAGGGTCTTTTTTTTTGACCCTCACCTTGCTTAAGATGAGGCTTCTTCTGCAAATACCATCTAGACATGCTTCTCGGCTCCAAAGAGATTAACTCTAATGGTCTAGTGGGTTCTGGTTGTGAATCAGATAGGACCATGATGGGTGAGTGGTCCGGTTGTTGGTGGGGGGCTGTTGGCTCTGATTCTAAGGCCCACGACTTTCCTTTCCATAGCCTTTGATGCTCCACTATGTCCTCAGCCAACGCTGACAATTGCTCTTGGAATAAAAGTTCTAGGTCACTGGCATGCTCACTTGCTTGCACTGCCCTGCCAACTGTCTCATCCTCTGCCAGGATGCAATCAGAATCTCAAACAACACTCTGTTTTGCCACTACCTCCTATAGACTACGGGCCTCTGCTGATTGGACTTGTGACCACTGTAAACAATGCCCCGGACTGACCGACTACGCTGACGGATCTACTGATGCCACTGCCTGCAGGACTACCACTATGGGGCTTGCTGTTGGGGCTGTGGTTGATGTCGTTAAAGTGCCTACTGTCGATTGGGACTGTGGCTACACCCTCTGGTGTCGGCTCCTCTCTATAGTGGCCTGGCTCTGATTGGGATCAAGTATCCCTGCACTGACAAAGTTGGTGAGGTCCGACGGAATAACAATCTTCTTGTACCTCCTGGTGCGCGAATGTCTGTCTTTGTGCGGCTACCATTCGTATCCTAGACCCTCGAACTCTCACCTCTCTTCCACCAGGATGGGCTCGGAGATTCCCTAGCCGTGTCACCCGAGTGGTGTCCCCTCTTGTATCCCCATTTGCGACATATGTTTTTGATCATCCGAAGGGGATTGCCACGAATAGTTAGGTAACTGACACGCTCGAGAGCCGGGATGTAATTGATAGGCTCGAAATGGTTGACCCAGAACATGACATCGGACAGTTTAGGATTGAAGTTGACGGTCTGGAGGGAGACAGCGGAGACTGACTCGACCTTTTCTTTGTCAAGATCTTCCGCCATGACAACCAATACGTCGTTGCCCCAGCAGAACTTAACCATACGGTGGAGGGTCGAGGGAATCACCTGATGCTTGTGCAGCCAAGGGTGCCCAAGCAAAAGATTGAAAGAGGGCTCTAGATCCACAATATAAAATTCGACATCAATGACTACAGGCCCTATAGTGAGAGGTATAACCAGCATCCCGAGTGCATCGTGATGCGTGTTATCAAAAGCCGTCATTCCCTACTGTAGACACCCTGATTTTGAGGTGACCCAGAGATGAGTATCCTTATGTTGCTTTGGATGTGATCAACCCTTAAACCAAGCCCCTAACCTATTAACAGGCGCCCAACCACTTCACAGGCTGCGACTGCAGACCTTCCATCTTCCGGGCTGTTACCCTTGCAAACGAATGTTCCAAGGAATATTCGAGGCTTTTCGTTTGCAAGGCCCTTCGTTTCTCATGAGTCACCCTTTGATAGATCCCTATAAATAGAGATCCATAGGCAACCATTTGAAGACACCTTTTTTGGGAGAGAATTCCTGTGTTGAAATCTGAGAAACAGAT
>JAMKQA010025966.1:0-29860 GCA_024699735.1 Posidonia australis
CTGATTGGGGCTCTGGCTAATGGGTTTGGGGCTCGGTTTAAGGGCTGATCACATCCAAAGCAACATAAGGATACTCATCTCTAGGTCACCTCAAAATCGGGGTTTCTACACAATATAAATTAAACAACTACAACTAACTAAGGCTCACCTCTAGGAACAATGTGCGATTAATAGCTCCTAGTTGAGCACTAGCACTAGACAACACCACCTGCACCTAAGACCAAACAAGCACGCATGGGTGTCATCCAAGTCACCTAGTACGTGCCCAACACAAAAAACCACGGCAAAACAATGGGAAAGCACAAGCCTAGACTATTATAAAACGTGGTTTCCAAAATCCATTTCAAAACATCATTTTTTTTTAAACATTTGAAATCTCTATTCCAAAACATGCCATTTTCAAAAGCTCACATTCTCTTTTTTTTTTTCAATTCATGCATCTTTAAACAATTTTATGCATTTCTAGAAATCCACATTCTCGACCAGATCCAGCCTAAAACACAGGCTCTCGTAGGGCTCAATACAAAATCATATACATTGCCTGGCAACTGGCCAAAACATAATCCTCGTTTGTCGTTAGAATCTGAAAACATGGCATAGCTCTAATTCTAGCTAAACCACACATCTTATTTCCACTTTTCTTATTGGTGTTACCTTGATAAGAGGTAACCAGGTACACAAGTAGTAGGTGAGGACATCATTTCCCTTACGTCCTTGCACTGCCGTGGTGAAGTTCCCAATGTGGGAGGACACCATCCTAGCCAATAAGCCACAATTTCATTTCATATGCATAGGGATATGTCTTTTCTGACGTGCCATCAAAGACCCAAACAATTGGGTTCAAATACCTAGGCTCAGCGAACACTGTCTCAACACTCGGTAACCACAGTCATATCTGACACTGTCTCAACACCAATCCCTCATGGTTTCATACTGGAACCATGGTCGTATTTGATAATTAGTTTCATTGGAGTCTCATACTCCTACCACATTATCGACACCAAACCCTCATAACTTCAGAATACATTATTATTTTCTTTTTAAAACTCTTGTGTTTTCATTTCTAAAACCATTACTCATTATCTTTTCTTTGTAGAGAATCATTCCAAAGCCAATCATGACCCTCCATTAGGTCCCAGACTCAACATCATACAAAAACCAGGCATTCGTATTTACTATTGGGTCTCATGCCCAAAAATCAGATCAAACCACACATTTATCAATTTCTTTCATTTTTGGGGCCTCAAGCCAAAACCATATTCAATTTCATTATTGAATTCTATACTCCTCGATGCCATTTACATGGGGAATACCTCATTAACACTTGTCAATTATCCATTCATAACCATTTATTTTTCACTTTCCAGAAACATTTCTTCATTTGGGTCAGGATATGGTTCTGTAGATCAAACCATAATCAATCGACCAAAATCCCTTGACTCAGTCATCTGAATATAGCTGGTCATTTGGAACATAATGAATTCGGTCGACCGAAATTGCACGGTCGTCTGAATTCCAATGAGATTCCCCTTTCTGAGTCAAAAATGGACGATCGATCCTTTCGTCAGTCGTCCAAAATTCCCTGACCTTGACGACCAAAACCTTTCAGTCGTCTGAATTAGTGGTTTAGAGCACATCTAGGTAGTAAATCGGCATACCGAATCTAATTCGGTATGCCATTTTCTACGATTGTAGAAAACAACCCAACTTCAGCCACTGGGCAGACACATAATTCTTGAATAAAACATGGGTTGTAGACCCACGAGTCTACTTCAAAACCCCATCACCATGCCTCAACATATAAATTCTCAAAGGCAACATGCTCAAAGCTTAACCTTAAAACACATATGCCATTTTCATGCATAAACTCAATGAAAACCCCATCAAATCTCAAGATCTCAACATATCCATGTATTACAATCAATTTCCTACCCATTTCACATTTTTTCCATTTTTTCATGCATTTAGATATTTTAAATCCCTTGCCTAAAATAGGAACAGAAGAGGGAGAATGGGACGCGTACCTGGCTGAACTTTGATGAGCTCTGGTGGCCTCCCCGTGTCTCCCCAACTCTGGCACAGCCCCAATGACCCATAGTAATAGCGCACACGACTCAAGTCTCTTGAACTCCACTCCTCCTTCACCAAAACTCAGGTACCTCTCCTTCTTTCTCTCGCTCACTACCACCTTCTCCTCCTCATCCTCCACTCCCATTTATCTCCTCAGCCTCCTCAAATCCCACCAGCCCTCCTCTGCCTGAGATGACAATGTAGATGATGGGATGGGCACGAGGTCATAATGTGGCATGGGTGGTGGATGGAGGAAATAAAAGAAAGAGGAAGAAGACATGGGCTTGTGAGGGGGGAAGGAAGGTAAAAGATGAGAAGGAAAAGGAGGAAGGAAAGAAAGAAGAGGGACAAGATGGACACATAGACCGAGGCGACTGTGCATCCTTTGACTAGACTCCACATTAGTCCCACAACACAAACTGGAGCACAAAAAGCCAACAAACCACCACACACCGTAAAATTAACAAATTATCCATTAATAAACCATTTATACAATATTACAATTAATTACATAGTTTACAATTAAAAATAGATAATCAGGCCCAAGTATTACATATATTTAGTAACAACACTATCTAAGCTGTTGATGAAGTTAATATAAAATTTTGGCAGGACTTTCGATGGAAAGAAAGGTTGTTTCATGGAGCCCTTCCAGGGATTCTCGATATGTAAAAAAGATTTTTGAACCATGATGGTACTTGGTCTATTAATGAGCGTACACATGCTCTAGAGAATTCTATTGTGGAAGGCATGAGGAAGAGTAAAATCAGATTAGCTTGTAAAGAGGATAAGTTGATCTAGATTCCATGTTCTTCTCATTCTTTCAATTTTGAATTTGTGTGGGAGTGGGCTATTTTTTTTAACTAGAACTAATTCTTTTGTTAGTAATTTGCAAGGGCTTAGCAAAGACTTTTCCTCGCTAAGTCCATCCAAGTCATGATTTTTTTTAAATTACTTCATATATTGCAAGGACATAGCGTGCATATTACGATAACATTGTGAGAAAAAATCGACTTAACGATGACACCCATTACATGAACAAAATATCCTTGCAATGTCATTGCAAAGATCATTAGCGAGGACTTAGCGAGGTCATTGTGAAAACATCTATCATTGTAATTCTAATTTTGTGTAGTAGTATTTTAAGGTGGTCGATAAGTATGTGGGTGAATTAACAAACGAAATGAGTAGGACAACCATTGCAATCGAATCACAGAGAGATATTAGCCAAAAGGAATATAAGAAAGCTTAAAAGTTGATGAAGAGTACAAACATACCTCAATGTTCAGCCACCTTCATGATTGGATTAAATAGTTTGGAGGACAAGGATGATAGAGGATTCTTCCTTGAGCTTGAATCCCTTAAAGGAATGCGAAGCTAGGATCCTAAATGTGGTTGGCAAAATGAAGAAGACATTATAATGTGCTTCTTTTATTTATTTTTTGTAATGACATGTGTTGCTACCAACACAAATACATTAGCCTAAACAATTTCAACATAACTAAATGCTAAATAATAGGAAATTAAAGGCAAATCTACATCTAAACTACCACAAACTTGCAGTAGATGGCTATGAAAGTCCAACTATGTGTACTAGAGACCACGATAGCTACACACCAACATCTACAACTAACAAAATCAGAGGAAAATGCGAGAGTGACCAGAAATGTCACCTAACATGCACGCCACTAAAAAACACAGAAAAAAAATCAAACCTTTCTCTTTGAAATCTCATTTTCATCAAATCCTCCAAGTCTCAAAGCACAAGCCCTACTAGTCAAAACCACAAACCTCATCTCCAAAACATTTTATTTTTTCTTTCAAAGTCACAAGAACATGGAAAACCATCCGTATAGCAAAACTAGGCCCTACTAGCTAAAATTGCCAAAACAAGGGTCATACTGGCTAAAACCACAAACACACAGAGTCATGTTATCCGATGCCAAACAACTAACTCTGGCCACAAGCAGCTACGAAGGTGCACTACACTACCACAAACTCGACACCCTGTGAGGAGCGAATCCGTCTAGAAGTCCTCCCACAACCTTAGCCTCGAGACGATAGTTAGGGAGTCGCATACCTCCAAGACTCGACAACCCTCAACCTCATGCATCATAGCTCCCAACCTCAATTAGGGAGATGTGCCCGACCACCCGAGAATGTTGTCACATTCCTTCGTCTCAATGACATGATCCCATAGTGTCTCAGTCGGAACTCAAAAAATCAAGAAAACCACTTTCCAAAATGGACCAACACCTCTCTTTGAAAATCATTTTCAAACCATTTTATACCTTTGGAAACTTACTCAAAACCTCAACAAAATGGTACATCAGGTGTCCCACAAGACCATGTTTGATGGCCCACTATCTCATCTCAAATGGGCAAAACAAAGCAATCCAGAAAACCCACGGAAATTAAATTTTATAAAATAGCTAGGCCTAGATTCGGCATACCAAATGGGGCTTGGTATACTGAAATCTCCTGAATCAGAAGACCGACCATAATCAATATATCGAATTTGTGCAGGCACCCAAAACAACAGATCAAAAACCAGATTGATTGACCAAAAGTTCTTGGTTCAGTAGATCGAATAAATTTGATCGACCGAACTGGAACACAATGGTCAACACTCATAGTAAAAAATTGCATACTGAGGAGATTCGACCAACTGAATTTCAACTAGAAGAACCTAATCTGATAGAAAAACGTTGTACTGAAAAAGTTTGGTATGTCGTTTTCTACAAAACCAGAAAACGACCCAAAGTACCCACCCACAAGATCACCCAAAATGGGACCGAGGGGTAGACCTCCAAAACCAGCACCATAAAATCCAAATAAAACATATATTGTAGGCCCTTAAGTCTACTCCAAATCCACACAAACAAAACCAAAATCCATTCACCATGCAAAAAGAAACAGATTCGAGAAGCCATAAGGCTCAAAAACGACCCAAATCCACATGATGCCATAAATGGCCTTAAATGCCACCATAAATCATAATAAATAATAAATTCTAGAAATGTAAATTTACCAAGATTCCATGCATTTCTATCATTTCATACCATTTTCATGCATCCTACAACATGAGGTGAGGTGCAAACTTTATTACGACCTTCGACGACCCAACTTCGACCACCGACCACCCACCAACAACCGACACACTTCCCACACGACCTTAGCTACTCCACACACCACCACACGCCACCTCAAGCCATCATTGACCTCCTATTCACTCATAGGCACCACTGGCAAAGGAGACGGGTGAGGAGAATGGGGGAGGAGAGAAAGAGTACAGGAGAGGGAGAGACAGGAGAGAAGAGAATGAGTGGGTAGGGAGAGAGATGGGAGTGAGAGAAGAAGGAGAGAGGTGGAGGAGGTTGTCGAGGTCGTAAGGGAGTGGGAGGGAAGGAGAAGGCATGATGTAATGCCCCGAATTTCCATAATATTTTAAAACAAATTAAATTACAAGAAATTAAATGTTAAACAGAAATATCAACTTCCAAGAAACTATGTGTGCGACTATGAGACTCTGGGATATATGCACTATGCTAAAACTCATCTACATGTCTACACTTGCAACCCAAAACCATGATGAAAGCGTGAATGACAAAAGTCACCCAACACTCACCCCATAAAAACGGCAGAAAACAAAACTTTAATTAATTTTCCTTTAACATCATTTCAAAAATCACTTTCTCTAAAATCCCTCAAATCAAGCTCACAAGGCTGAACAAGTAAATGTGGCCCACATCGGCCAAAACAGCAAAAAAGACTCTACTAGCCCAAAACAACAAATAAGGCCATTAATGGCCAAAACCACACAATGTGAGTCAGGAAACCATGCTCCAGGCAACCAACTTAGGCCATAAGTAGCCATTGAGGTGCATTACACTACCACTGTGTGCCACCCTATGCAGGAACCAACCACCGTCTCGCAATCCTCCCACTAGGAGAACCATCATAGAGCCAACCCCCACTACGGAAGGTAGTCTTGACTCTCAGGATGCTACTAGCTATGGGGCACATGTCCCACCCGCACTAGCCACCACAGGATATGCATCCTCATAGCATCCTCCATATGGTGCTCAAGAGAGAGTGTCATACCTCCACACCTAACAAAACCCGAGCCTTAGTACTCACAGCGACAATAGGAGTATCATATCTCCTCGTCATGCCATAAGACACCTCAACCTACGGACCACAACCCTAGCCTTGAGATGACAGTTAGGGAGTCCCATACCTCCATGACCCGACGACCCTCAGCCTTAGGTATCTAGAGCCCTGACCTCAACCTGGGAGATGTGCCAGGCCACCCGAGAAATTCATCACATTCCCTAGTCCCGACGACACAGTCCCACGGTGTCTCGACCCGTACCTAGAAAACTAGGAAAACCATTTTCCAAAATGGGTCAACCAATTCTTTGAAAACCATTTCCAAACCAATTTATATCTCTGTAAATGTATTCAAAACCCTCGACAAAATGGCACACCGGTGTCCCACAAGGCCACCATCGATGGCCCACGATCCCATCTTAAATGGGCAAAACAAACCAATTTGGAAAACCCACAAGAATCACATTTTATAAAATAGCTGAGCCCTGATTCGACATACCGAAATGAGCTCGATATAACGAAATTTCCTAGATCTGAAGACTAAATAGAATCAATCAACAACAAGAGGTACAGACATGAAAAATGACAGACCGAAAACCGAACAGGTCGACCAAAAATTCTTGGTTCGGTAGACCGAATAAATCTAGTCGACCGAACAAGGACACAACAGTCAACACCCATAGTTAAAAATGGTAGACCTAGGTGGTTCGGCTGATCGAATTTCGACCAAAGGACCTAATCTGACAAAAAAATGGCATATCGAAATGATTCAGTATGTCGTTTTCTACAAAACTAGAAAATGGCCTAGGGCATCCACCTACAAGATTGCCCAAAATGGGACCAAGGGGCGGACCAGCAAAACAAGCACCACAAAATCCAACTAAAACATACATGGTCGGTTATCGAGTCTACCCCAAATCCACACAAACAAAACAAAAATTCATTCACCATGCAAGGAGAAATAAATTCGATAAGCTATAGGGGTCAAAAACGACCCAAATCACATAATGCCATAAATGGCCATAAATGGCCATAAATACCACCATAAATAATCATAACTTCACAATAAATTCTAGGAATGTAAATTTACCTAGATTCCATGTATTTCTATCATTCTGTATCATTTTCATGCTTTTTGCAACATGGGGTGAGGTGTGTACCAAAAATGAGCTCTCCGACGATCCTCCAACCAAGCACTAGTGCCACCGGCGACTATGACCCTCATCTAGGCTTTCTCAACCACAGGGACACACCACTAGAGCTTCATATGCCACCACGAGCCACCACACGCCGCCGTCTATCCTTGGGCACGCCAAATCGGGACAAGGTAGAGAGAGGGAGGGAGGAGGTGCCAAAAGGAAGTGAGTGAGGGAGAAGGGGAGGGAGACAGGAATGGAGAGGGAGGGTGGAAATGGAGAGGTGGGAGTGAGGGAGAGGGAGTCGAGCGTGCTCAAGTAGATGGAAGGAGTGCACAGGGAGAAGGACGAAGGGCTCGGGTCATGCATGGCAGAAAACCCCAGCTTAGAAGGCCATGCAGAGAGAGATGGTGGTCACGTGCATGCAACCAATCAACCACGTGCACACCAACACTCCCTCATCTGTTAGCCTCACCAACAACCTTATGAACCCAACAACCTGCCACAACCAAGAGGCCAGTAATAAGTTACAACAACTGGCCCCCAAAAGTAGGCCCTACACAGACCCACACACGAGCCCACCAGCACAGTGTCATACGTACAGTGTCAACCACGCACAAGAACACACAAACAAAAGCCGGTCCATGACGCCCAAGCCCAAAATCCTAAAGCGACACAAGCAGGCCTCAAAATAGTAACACCCTCCTAGAAATAAATTCATTAAAAATGTAAATAATTACAAAATGAATTTACGGGTGTTACACATGAGGGGGAGGAAGAAGATGGAGGGAAAGTGTTGTTCATGCACTAGGCAGACGTTGGGCTTATAAGGACATGCAACATGGTAGCTTGGCGCATGCAGACCTGCACGTCCTACAACTAGCCACCTTGTACGAGCCTGTCCGCAAGCACCAAGCACGACCAAAAACCAATGCCACCCACAAGCCAATAGACACATGTGGGCCCACATAGACCGACACATGGGCTCACAAGCACAATGTCGCATGCATAGTGCCAACCACGCATAGGAACACATAAACAGAATTCGACCCATGAGGCCTAAGTCCAAAATCACAAAATCATACAAATGAGCATCAAAACAGTAACACCCACCTAGAAATAAATTCATTAAAATGTAAATAACTATAAAATGAATTTACGGGTGTTACATCCTAACCACCTTAAAAGAAGATTTTGCCCTCAAAATCACTAGTAGGCAAAAAGATATAGATAGTGGGCTAGTATGGCTTCCTCACATTCCCACGTGGGCTCCTCGGCTCCATGATGCCACCACCGCAACAAGACCAGTGGAATCACCTTATTCTATAGCACTTGCTCCTTGCGGTCTACATTATCGACGGTATCAACCACAAAGGACAGATCTTCTTAGAGTCCCTCTAGCTAAATTGGGATCACATTAAATGAGTTAGCTAGACAATTCCTCAGCAAAGAGACATGGAACACGTCGTGCACAGACGACATCACTAGTGGCAGATCTAGTTGATAAGCAACCTCACCGATCCTTTGGGTAATCTAGTACAGGCCAACATAACAATGACTCAGCTTTCCATGCTTCCTGAACCTCATGACACCCTTAGTCGGTGACACCTTCAGAAACACATAGTCTCTCACTAGAAATTCCAGTGGTCTCTGCGTCCTATCGGCATAGCTCTTCTTCCAACTCTGTTAGGCTAACAGCCTGCTACAGATCAAGTCAACCTTGTCCATATATAGTTGCACAAGCTCAGGACCAATAAATTGATGCTCGCCCACCTCGTTCTAGCAAATCAGCGACCTGCATGGCCTACCATACAAAGCTTCATACGATGCCATCCCGATGCTTGAGTAATAGCTATTATTATAGGCGAACTCAATCAATGACAGATGGTCCTCCCAACTCCCTTGCAGGTCTAAGGCACACGCTCTGAGTATATCCTCCAGCGTCTAGAGAGTCCCCTCTGTCTAACCATTAGATTGAGGATAAAATACTGTACTATAATTGAGCACTTTGCCAAAGGTCTCCTACGGAGTTCTCCAGAACCTTGAGGTGAACCTCGTGTCTTAGTTTGACACAATGGACATTGGATTACCGTGAAGCCAAATCACCTCAGAAACATACAACTTCGCCAAACATCGCATCGGAAGCTTCACCCAAATGGCCAAGAAGTGAGTAGACTAGGTTACTCAATCGACGATCACCCACACGGTGTCGTTCTTCTTCTGTGTCCAAGGAAAACCAGTCATGAAGTCCATGGAGATGTGCTTCCACTTCCACACAGGGATATCCAACGGCTATAAGGTCCTACTAGGTCTCTGGTGCTCTTCCTTGACCAGTTGGCAGGTTACACCTCGCCACATGGTCAACAACATCCTTCTTCATGCCAAGTTACCAAAAGTTCTGCTTCAAGTTTCGGTACATTTTTGTACTCCTAGAATGACTAGTGTACCTAGACCAATGTGCTTCATCAAGCAACCTCTGCTTGATCTCCTCATGCTGGGCACGTACAGGCGTATATCATATCTCAACTCTCTATATGCTCCAATAGAGAAATGAAGCTCTCCACAAGCCTCTAGCTTCCCAAACATAGCTTGAACAAACAGATCCAACTGCTAATAGGCAACAATAAATTCGATCAGCTTGGGGCGAATAGATAGGTTGGCCACTCAAGCACCAACCATTCCCCGTGCTTGTCGCTTCAGCCAATAGCTCACCAAATCATCCCAAATGGTCCATTCCTTGACCATCATGCTTGCCAACACATGCATACACTGACTCAAGGCATTGGCAACCACGTTGCCTTTCCAAGGATGGTAGGATAGGTTGAAATCATAATTCTTTAGATACTCCAACTAATGATGCTGCCTTAGGTTGAGGTCCTTCTACATGAAGATGTACTTCAAGCACTGATAATCGATGAAAACCTCAAACTGCTCTCCATACAGATAGTGTCACCAGAGCTTGAGAGCGAGCACTACAGCAACCCTCTCCAAATCATGGGTCAAGTAGTTCTTCTCATGATCCTTCAACTAGCGCGAAGCATATGCGATGATATTGCCATGTTTCATCAGAACACTCCCCAACCCAACACCACTGGCATCACTATACATAGTGAAGCCACCACTTCCAGAAGGCGGAGTCAACACAGGGGCAGAAATTAGACAAGACTTCAGCTCTTGGAAACTCACCTTACAATTCTGGTCCCAACAAAACGGAACCCCCTTCCTAGTCAACTCTGTCAGAGGTGTGGCAATGGAGGAGAAATCCTAGATAAACATCCTATAATAGCCCTCCAGACACAAGAAACTCCTGATCTGCATGATAGTCCTTGGTCGCTCTTAACTGCTCATCGGCGTGACCTTGGCTGGATCAACTTTGATGCCTTCTCCAGAAATCAAATGGCCAAGGAACATGACTTCACTCAGTCAAAACTCACACTTGGAGAATTTGGCGTACAGTTGATGATGCTTCAGAGTATCCAAAACTGCCCTCAGATGCAAGGCATGAGTCTCCTCACCAAGGAAGTAGACCAACAAGTTATCAACAAAAACCACAACAAACTGGTCCAAAAAAGGGCTAAAAATCCTATTCATCAGATCCATAAACGTAGCCAGTGAATTGGTCACACTGAAAGGCATGACCATAAACTAGTAGTGCCCGTATCATGTTTGGAAAGCAGTCTTCTGATTGTCTGAGTCTTGTATCCTCAACTGGTGATACCCTGACCTTAAATCAATCTTCGAGAAAATAGATGTAGACTGCAACTAGACGAACAGGTCATTAATGCGAGGCACGGGATACTTGTTCTTCATTGTGATCTGATTTAGTATCCAATAATCTAAACATAGCCAGAGCAAACATCCTTCTTACAAATGAACAAGACAGGCACTCCCCATAGAGACACACTTGGCCTGATAAACCCCTTGTCTAGCAACTCTTGCAACTGAGTCTTGAGCTCTCGCAACACCGCTGACGCTATGTGATAGAGGGGCTTTGACTTAGCACTAGAACTAGGGATCAAATCGATCGAGAACTCTACTTCCCTATAAGGTGGAATACCAAGCAAATTGTTAGGGAAAACGTCGAGATATTCACACATCATAGAGATGCTGTGAACACCCAACTCAGGAGAGGTAAAAGTAACTATAATGGATAGATACCCCATGCATCCTTTGACCAAAGACATATAAGCTTTCGTAGCTGAAATGATGAGCTTAGGCTCACACTAACACCCACCTTGCACAAAGTTAGACCCATCCTCAGGAGACTAAAAAAAAACACCCCTTCGAGCACAGCCTATCAAAGTAGACTACTGCACCTACCAATCCATGTCGAGTATCACATCGTACTCTTGCATGCCCATCACGATTAGGCTAGCGTCAAACTCTCTGTCTTTCAGCATCAACTCGATAGACTACAGATACATCCATGCCAAACTATGCTCCCTCAATAGTGTTAGCACACTAAGATGAAAGGCCAGTCTAGCTGGTCTCTCTCCCAACTTTGCACGAAAGACTCAAAGACAAAGCAGAAAGAACTCCCTAAGTCAAACAACACTTTGGCCATCCAGCCTGCCACAATAAAAAATCTATTTCCCAAGCAAAACAACACCATCACATCTATACAATCAATTAGATGTCTAGGTTACAAAGATATTACAACAAACACAGAGGGTCACAATACCAACTAGTCATCGTTATCCTTAACTACATCTCCTGAAGTCCTAGTGTCTAGAGCTACAATAGTAAACACCCATCCCCTAGTCAGCTACTGCGACATGCTTCCAGTCTTCTTAGGCGATTCTAGGCAAGATCTTTGAACGTGTCCCACAAATTCTATAGTTGTAGCACACCACTAGGGCTGAGGTACGCTAAGGATGAGGAAAATTTGCAGCAATATGGCCCACCTAACCACAGTTGAAGCATTGGATCCCACCGGAAGTACTAAACCCTATCTGATTGAAGCTAGCTCTTCTACTCCTTGCAAAACTTCGTCAGTCAGTAGAGGAAACATTGGACCTTCCCTTTTGCTTCTTCTCAAGGCTAGCAGAATTGCTAGCACTTGGATGACTAGAGAAAGAGAATCGGGAGGTAAAAGAAGATTTACCCTTCCCTTTTGGACCACTCTTCAGATACTTTTAGTGCTCTGCCTCGAAGCGATAAGTCATCCCAACTATGTCCTCTACAGTCTAGCATCGATAGCCCATCACCTTCTCCCGTAGCCCTAGGTTCAAGTCGTCTAGAAACCTCTACGCCTGCTCCTCTTTAGACCTATAGGCATGAGCAAAACGTTCCAGCAAGGCGAATTCAGGTTCATACTCGAGCACTAACATCGTGCCCTACTCCAAACTTCGAAAGTCTCAGCGAAGTTGCTCCTTCACATAAGTGGGAAAATACATGTCATAGAAGGCCGCCTAGAAATCTTTCCACTGGATGTTGACAATTACTGAGTCTGGGAACTTTAGCTGCCTCACAGACTTCCACCACATATTTGCCTCACCATCCAACAGATAAGTCGCCAACTGCACCCAATGCTCCTCTGGGCAGATGAAGTTTTGTGAACTGGCTCAACCATGGGTCACCTAACAGCTCACTAGCACTACTCTTGCTGAAGGCATGGGAGATTCTGTTTGCCAAGCTCCGTAATTTGGCACGAACCACCGTCCATCAGCCCACATCCTCTTGGGGCTCGTATTTTTTGATAGGGGCTTTGCTCTTACGCCTTCGATGAGGCATCTAGCATGGAGAGAGGCAAAACACCTACACCAAAAAACAAAATAGTAACTTGAAAACCATGAAGAAAACCAAGTGCAGACTCTACCATGCATGCAAAACCCATAGAGTCTCAAGACCGAATACCTTAGGATAGTGCAAACTAGTGAACCTAGAGCTCTGATACAAGATCTGTAATGCCCCAAATTTCCATAATAATTTAAAACCAATTAAATTACATGAAATTAAAAGATAAATAGAATTATCAACTACTAGGAACCTATGTGTGAGGCTACGAGACTCTAGACTATGTGCACTACGCTAAAACCCAATTGCATGCCTGCATCTACAATTCAAAACCACTAAGAACAAGTGTGAGTGACGAAAGTCACCCAGCACACATCCTACGAACATAGTGGAAAAAAATCTATATTAATTTTTCCTTGAAATCATTTCACAAATCTTTTCTCTAAAATCATTAAAAATGACCAACCAGGCCCAACAGGCCGAAAACCACAATAAATGCGGGCAACACAACCCAAAATGGCAAACAGGGCTTTACCAGCCGAAAAACACAAATGGGGGCCCTTAATGGCCAAAACCACACACAATGAGTTCGAAAGCCCAACACTAGGCAACCAACCTAGGCCACAAATAGCCACCAAGGTGTGTTGCACTACCAAGGTGAAGCCACCCTGTACATGAGCAATCACCGTACCGCGATTCTCTCACTTAAAGAACCCTTACAATGCCAAACCCTCTAGGAAGGCAATCATGTCTCTCAAGATGCTACTAGCTACGAGGCACGTGTTCCACCTGCATTAGCCACCACAGGATACATCTCTTCATGGCGTCCTCTACATGGTGCTCAAGAGGGAGTGTCATACCTCCACACTTCACAAGCCTCCGTGCTCATAGTGACAATAGGAGTATCATATCTCCCTGTCATGCAATAAGATACCTCAACCCATGGACCATAACCCTAGCCTCGAGACGACAATTAGGGAGTCTCATACCTCGAAGACCTGACGATCCTCAGCCTCAGGTATGTTGGGCCCTAACCCCAACTAGGCAGACGTGACCGACCACTCGAGAATATCGTCACATTCCTTGATCCCGACAACATGATTCCACGGTGTCTCGACCCACACTAAGAAAACAAGGAAAATCACTTTCCAAAATGGGCCAACACCTCTCTTTGAAGACCATTTTCAAACCATTTTATATATTTGGAAACTCATTCAAAACCTCAACAAAATGGCACATCAGGTGTTCCATAAGACTATGACTAATGGCCCACAATGTCATCTCAAATGGGCGAAACAAACTAGTCCAGAAAACCCACAAAAATCACATTTTATAAAACAACTAGGTCTTGATTCGGCATACCAAATGAGGCTTGATATACTGAAATCTCTTTGATCAGAAGATTGACAAGAATCGGAAGACCGAAATAGGTGCGAGCACCCAAAATGGTAGACTGAAAATAGGACTAATCGACCGAAAGTTCCTGGTTAGGTAAATCGAATAAATTCGGTCGACCGAACTGGGAAACAACGGTCAACACTCATAGCCAAAAACGATAGACCGAGGAGATTCAGCCAACTGAATTTTGACTAGAGGACCTAATCTGACAAAAAGACGGCATACCAAAATGTTTGGTATGCCATTTTCTACGAAACCAGAAAATGGCCTAGCGCACCCACCCACAAGATCACTCGAAATGGGACCAAAGGGCGGATTCTCAAAACAAGCACCACAAAATCTAACTAAAACATATATTGTAGACCCTCGAGTCTACACCAAATCCACAAAAACAAAACCAAAATCCATTCACCATGCAAGGAGAAACAAAATCAAGATGTCACAAGGGTCAAAAACGACCCAAATCCACATGACACCATAAATGGCCATTAATGCCACCATAAATTATCATAAATTCACAATAAATTCATAGAATGTAAATTTACCTAGATTCCATGCATTTCTATCATTTTCTATCATTTTCATGCTTTCTACAACACTAGGTGAGGTGTGTACCTTATCACTACCTTTGACGAGCAAACTCCGACCATCGGCCACCAACTGATGACCAACATGCTTCCCACACAACCTCAACTACTCCACGTACCACCACATGCCACCTCAAGCCGCTACCGACCAATAGAGGTGGCGGGGAAGGAGAATGGGTGCAGAGAGAAAGAGGGAGGGGGAGAGAGAGATGGAAGAGAAGCAAGTGAGTTAGTAGGGAGAGAGACGAGAGTGAAAGAGGAAGGAAAGAGGTGGAGGAGGTTGCCAGGGTCGTAAGGGAGCGGGAGAGAAGAAGAAGGCATGAGGGGGAAGAAGAAGAAGGAAGGAAAGAGTTGTTCATGCACTGGGCGGGCGTTGGGCTTATACAGCCATGCAGCATGGTAGCTGGGCACGTGCACACCTGCACATCCTGCTACCAACCACCCCAAATGAGCATATCTGCATGCAGCAAGCACGACCAACAACTGTGACACTTGGGCCTGATTATTCATTTTTAATTGTCAACCATGTGAATAATTGTAATATTGTATAAATGATTTATTATTGGATAATTTGATATTTTAGTATGGTTGTGCGTCTCTCTCTGTGTGAGTGTGGGACCTGGGTTGGATCTTGGTCAGCCTAAGCACAATGCTCCTCAAAATGCATGCCTGTCTTCTTCCTCTTCCTCCTTTTCCCCTTCCATAGCCAGTGCTCCCTACACGATAGTCATCTCATCTCGCCTCTTCCTCACCAACCTAATGGGGTGGTGACTGACAAGATTCACGGGGGCGACCGGGGGGGAGAGGCTTAAGAGGGCCGGAAGAGATGGCAGGAGGGCATGATCAGGGCAAGAGAAAGCCCCAACTAGAGAGAGAGAGAGTGTGAGGCCAGGGGTGTGTGCCGAAGAGAGGAGCCTTGTAAGCATAGGCTACCAATGGGAGAAGCCATGCTGGGGTGCAAGGAGACTCGTCGGAGTGCGGGAGGGTCACCAAAGAGTTGAACACGGTACGCGACCTTCGCCTTTCCTCCATTTCCTTTGGTCTTGAGTAAATGGACTAATGGAATAAAAATGGCAAAAATGCATGATCAATCATGGAAAATAGTAGGAATGATGGAAATGTGTTGAATGGCATGAATGCGTAGAGATTATACTTGGTTGTATGAAATTTTGTGGTTTTACAGTCGAATTTTGAATGCATGCTATAGTAGCTGAATAATGAGCTTCATGTCTTTGTGATTTTCATGTGGATAGCATGCTTAATGGATTTGTAAATAGTTTAAGGGTTTTGAAGTAGACTCAAGAGTCTACATGCCATGTTTTATTCATGATTTATATGGTATGTTTGTAGGGTATGCTGGATGTCCCAATTCCAATGAACGAATGGGTAGGGCATAAAAGAAGTTTACTGAAATCAAGAATTTCGGTATGCCAATTTTGGATCAGCATATCGTTTTTCTATTAGTATTCAACCAGAGACCCTAATTCGGTAGACCAAAAATGTCTGGTCTTCTGTTTCAAGAGATTTCAATTGACTGAAGGTGTTTTGGTTGACCGAAATAGGGATTTTCGGACCACCGAATCCCAAATTCGGTTGACCGTTCTAAGTGTTTGATGCCCAGTTCGGTATACCAATCTGGTTTGGTCTGTCGAGCCTAACCCCTAGCCCATATGAAATAATGATTATGAAAATTGTAAATACACGGTTTTGAATGGATAATGAGCATGTATTAAAGAAGTTTTCCCCATATAGATGACATGGAGGAATATAGAATTCAATAAATGAAATTGAATGGGCCCACACAGACCCACACACAGGCCCACAAAGACCAACACATGGGCCCACAAGCATAGTGCCACAAGCACAGTGCCAACCACGCACAGGAACACACAAATAGAAATCGACCCACGAGGCCCAAGTCTGAAATAAAAAAATCATACAAACGGGCTTCAAAATAATAACACTCGCCTAGAAATAAATCCATTAAAAATAAATTATTACAAAATAAATTTACAGGTGTTACAGAAATCTTCGCTAAACTAGGATAGAGAACTAATTCGGCAGATCAAAATGGAATAGTCGATCAAAACTGGACCCAGAGCACCAAAAACGGCAAACCAAAATCCATCTGATCGCTCGAATTTCCTTAGTCTGATAGACCAAAATAGATCGATTGACTAAGCCAGGTCTAAGGTCAACACCTAAGACCAAAATTGATACACTGAATGGAATTTGGTTGACTGACCTTCGCATTGAGGGGACCATTTGGGGTCAAAATGGCACACTGAACCAAAATAGTACGTCGATCTCTGTGATTTCAAAAAAACGGCCTGAATTCTAAACTCGACATTTGTCCAAATTGGGTGTAAGGAGCAATCCCACCATAGGCACACATAAAATCCACAAAAACAAGAAAGCGTAAACATGAAAGTCTACCACAAATCCATACCAAAATCATTATGATTGATTGATCGTAGCTCAAGATATAAAATCCGAAAGCCAAAGAGCTCGAAAACGAGCACAGTAAGCCAACATACATTTAAATCACCATAAATGTACAATAAATTTACTTAAATTCAAGGGTCATTAATACACCTAGATTTCATACAATCCTAGGCATTTATTACATTTTCATGTAATTCTACAATAAAGTGTGAGGTTCTACCTCACAATGACCATCAACGTTACCATCGCCCAACACTGGCCAACCTCGAGCTCTCAAATGACCCTTGACCTCCAACAATCCTCACGACTGCCTTGAGCTTGTTGTACCTCTAGGAAAAAGCTTGGAGCTTTACAGGCCAACCCAATCTTCGATGCATCTCTCTCTCTCTCTCTGTGTCTCACTCGCGCACGCATAGGACATGGGAAGAAGAAGAAGAAAAGGTGGAGGGGAAGGGAAGGAGGAAGGAGGTGGAAGGGACGGAGAAGGAGGAGTGGAGTGGGGAGGGCGGTGCATGTAAGAGAAGGAAGAGGAGAGGTGGCAAGAAAGACAAAGAGATGTGGTGTGAAGAGGATGCTCGGCCCGTCATCCATATATGCGCAAGGTTGTCGATAGCTACGAATGTGCACAATTGCTACTCAACATGCATACGCAGCTGCACGTCAACCAACCACCAACCAACATATAGCATAGGACCCAACTAACCTTCCTTATCCTCACACTCTTACACACACACTAGGACAGGATCACAATGTCATACACACAAGAATAGGACATACAACAACAAAGCCAAACACAAAGCCACTAAACTGCTGAATTGGGTCTTGCACCAATAACACCTGTTTAGAATAAAATTCATTAAAAATGTTTATTTGTGAATAAATGAAATTTCGACTATTACATTTGTTGCGATTATTCTTGCAAACTATGGGACAAATGTGTTGGTATTAAATAGTTTGTTGGATGATAAACACATCCAGAGCTTTCTTTGTAGGTGCTAATGACGTGTTGGACTGGTACGTTGGCTTAGGTAGTCAACATGGGAAAAAAGAATCAACTTTATCTGATGAATATATGCAACATAATGACAATGTCTCATTGTAACAGTAGTTAGGAGAACTTTAAACTCGTCACAAGTCTCAGGTTCGAATCCTGAAACATGCATAAAAATTCACCTAAACCGATAACAAAAAAAAACATATGCAATATAATGTACTGGTATTAAGAATCAAAAGAATTTACCACACACAGCGAAAGACATTCTTTGTGGAAGCCTATGCTTGAGGCTCAACTTATAAAATATTCTAAATAGTCAAAACAAAATAGTACATGAGAAAAATAAAAAAATAAAGAAAAAGTGCATGGGGAAAAAGCAATAGCTAAATTTCACAACTCTTGGCATTTAGCAGAAACAAATGACAGCTTTTGGTTCTCCCAATCGTACAAGATGTGCAAGTCCATCATCTGGTAGTTCCCCCATATGGAAAGATTCCTCTCCATTCCCCTCATCTTGACACAAGTCAGTCCCCTCGCACCATCATGCGCATAAAATCTCTCAGCGGAGAATTCTAGATCCACTTGGTCCAAGTGATACACGACCTTCGGTAGCTTTGAGTCCTTGGGAAGTTCAAAACAGATACCCTCTCCAACGCCAATGTCGGGATTAGGCTGTGCCGGCGAGTTCACCTCGTCTATGAATGCTTTCTTCAGGCTCCTGTACGTTGACATCACGAATGTGCTCATGTCAGAGCCGGAATCAAGCACAATCAGCCCGTTGCCGTCGGCCTTCTCCGTTGCCTCGTGCGGTGTCTCCACGCGGGTTTTCCCTGTTCGTTCGACATGCAAAGATCAAGATTAAATAAGTAACTGGGAGACTCTAATCTATGCATATGTGTGTGTAAGACAATTAATTGGTAGTAATAATCTATGCATGCACGTACCAATGGAGACGGCTTTGAGTGAAACCCAGTAGTCACTAGGTTTTTTGGGGTGGTTAAGGAAGGAAACGGAACGGATGGGGCCCAGAGCTCCACGGCTGAGGTTTGCAGCAGAGCCGAAGAAGACGGGGCTGGACTTTCCCGATGAGCTCTCGCTCTCGATAGGAGCCAAGCACAAGGAGAACCTCTTCAACCCCAGCTGCCCAATCAAGCTGAGGTTCGTCATCCCGAAACCAACAATCCCAGCCTGTCCAAGCAAAGTGGTGTTGGTGCTGCACCCGACAACGACACCGGGAACGCTCACGTCTCCCAGCGTGAAGGTCTCGGTGAGAATGGTCCCGCGGATGTAGTTGCCATCGTTGTAGGTGTAGCTGTAGGTGCAGAGATCGGTGCAGTTCTCCGCGTATTTCCCCAGCTTGCAAAGCGGGCTCTCGCACGGGAGCTTGTTGCAGGTGCGCGAGGAGTTGGGTTGGTACACGGGCGAGGCGCGTGGGTCGCACATTGTCCACGACAGGCTGCTGCCTGTGTCAACAACGCCTTTCACGGCCACCGGAGGGGTTCCGATGGAGAACTCTAGGTGGTACATGCCGCCTGAGAAAGCCGCCGGGAGACGGAGCGTGTCTGCTGCGTCCTGCACCGTGCATGCCAGCCTTCGCCCCAATCTCGTTTTATTATTTCCAAGGCTCACGGTGGTTAGATCACCACGGAAGCCGTCGGGGACGGAAGAAATCGGCCAGCCGAGAACCAGCAACAACAACAGCAAGACCAGCACGGCGTGAATTGCCATCCTTTGTGTCCTATTCTTTAATTGTGTTGTTGTCTTATGAGTATTGTGGCCGTCTCGTGTTGTTTGGAACCGGTATTGTAAAGGTGGGCTGGTGGGGGAGTGCTGAAATCTCACTAAAATTGCGTACGGAGGGAAAGAAGCCATGTGTTTTCCCGTGTGTTGTTCCAGACACCTACGGAATGGAAATCATCTCTTCTAGCCTGTCTGCCTGCTTTAGTATGTATCTATCTTTGTCATGTACAGCCAGGAGTCTCCGTTGTTGTGTTTCTTTTGCTATTCTAGGTAAACTGTTTAATTGAGTGACATCCTTTTACTTGTTAGTTACTGGTATAGATAAAAAGCCGAGGTTACAGTACTCAAGGTAAATTACAGTTTACATTACACATAAAATGCTGCTGCGGCGCACATGTATTAATATATGATTAATGTTGACATCAAAAATTAAATTTCGTATGGAAACAATTAATTACCATAGAAACATATCATATAAAACATGATGTACTCGGAAATAAAAGTTTACTAGGAAATATAGGGAGGCCTTACTCATGTAATGTTATCAAGTATTGGTGCTTCAAGCATTATTTGGCTTTCACAGTGTAATGAAATGTTACTAAGCGACTCTCTAGTACCAAGATGTGTGTACTAGCAACTCACTGTAGAAGAACTATTGCTAGAATGCCTCCTTATCTACAATATGTCATCAAATCATGACATTATGCTTATAAAGCTAATGGGCCTTGGCAACTTTATATGCAAATCAAACTCAAATTTTTTTTGTAGTGAGAAACATGAATTTAAGAGTCTATAACTTTGCCCCGTGCATTCACACATGTATTTCAAAGGGAGAGAGACCTTTCCATTACTTTTGAATTTCCTTAGAATGTTACTAGAAATATGGATTGAAACTCCAACAATCCTTCACTAATTCTGTCACGCTTTAAATTTTCTGTAATAATTTAAACAAATTAAATTACGGGAAAATTGAAACTAAACAGTAAATATCTAACTATCAGGAACCTGTGTGTGCGGCTAAAATACTCCGATCTATATGCACTACGCTAAAAGTTTGCATACCTGCACTTGTAAACCAAAAACACGAGGAAAACGCATGAGTGACAGAAGTCACCCAGTATACACTCCAAGGAAAACCACGGAAAACAAAATTATAATTAATTTTTCCTTTTAAATTCATTTCGCAAACTATTTTCTCAAAATCTCATAAACTAGGCCCACACCGACCATAACCACAACAGGAGTACTACTAGTCCAATACAACAAGTAAAGGCCCTCAATGGCCAAAACCACACATAATGAGTCAGGAAGCCCAACGCAAGGCAACCTAACTCTGGCCACACACAGTTCGCTAAGGAGTGACAATAGCATTCTGCACTGCCACGGTAACGGCCACCCTGTGTAGGAGCATTCATCATCCCATGATTCCCCTCTCTCAGGAGAATCCTCAAAAGCCAACCCCACCCTGGGAAAACTGTCCTGTCTCTCAGAACGCTACCAGCTACTATGCACATGTCCCATTGCACTGGCCACCACAGGGTACACCTCCTCACGGCGACCTCCACAAACGTTGCTCAGGAGGGAGTATCATACCACCACACTCGACAACACCTGAGCCTCAGTACAGCGACAACAAGAATATCATACCTTCCCGTCATGCCACAAGACACTTCAACCCACGGACCACAACTCTCGCCTCGGGACGATAGTCAAGGAGTCTCATACCTCTAAGACCCGACGCCTCTCAACTTCAGGTATCTCGGCCCCAACATCAACCAGAGAGTCGCACCCGACCACCCGAAAATGTCATCACATTCCTTTGTCCCGACGACACGGTCCCACACCATCTCGGCATGCACATAGAAAACTAGGGAAACAATTTTCAAAACAGGCCAACTATTTCCTTGAAATCCATTTCCAAAACCATTTTCATATATTTGAAAATTCTTCTAAAACACCGGCAAAACGGCGCATCAGGTGTCCTAAGAGACCACCACTAATGGCCCATAATCCCCCCTCAATGGGACAAAACACGACAATCCAGAAAGCCCTCGGAAAACACATTATATGAGCACATTTGGGCCTAGAATTGGCATGCCGAAAAACATGTCCAGTATGTCAAAAATCCCTACTTCGGTTGACAGGTCTGGATTGGTCGACCGAATCGGGTCAACGGTTAACACTCAAGCCAAATTCGGTATAACGAAACTGGTTCAGTCTACCGTAATCTCCTGATTCGGAAGACCGTCCAAAATTTGACGACCGAATTTCGACCAAAGGACCAAACTGACAGAAAAACGGTATACCGAGCAGAATCGGTATATCGAAATCCAGTGATTCGGTATGCTGTTTCCATTTCAGTATGTTGAATTCTACGAAACCATGAAACGACCCAAACCCTATAGTCCAAAATTACCCCAACTAGGACCTCCGATCAAACCCTCTAAGCAAGAACCAAAAATCTTGCATAAAACATAAGATGTAGACCCTCAAGTCTACTCCAAATCCCAACAAACAAAACAAAAATCCATTCACTACGCATCAATAAATAAAATCACAAAGGCAGAAGGGTCAAAAGGACCCAAAATGCACCAACCATCATAAATGCCAATAAATTCACCATAAATACACAATAAATTCTAGGAAAGTAAATTTACCTAGATTCCATGCATTCCTAGCATTTTCTACCAATTCCATGCTCTCTATTATATGAGGTGGAGATGCATACCTGAAAAAACCTCTAGCGATCTCTAGCCGACTCCGACGAAAACACGGCCACAAGTGCATTCCACAGCCTCAGGGACGCTCCACCTAAGCTCCATGCACCGCCACAAGCCACCTCAGCCCTTCCGTTGCACTCCTTCTCTCTCTCTCTCTCTCTCTCTCTCTCTCTCTCTCTCTCTGTCGACACGCGAGAAGAAGGAACAGGGGATATGGGTGGATGGAGAAGAAGAGGGGAAAAAGGAAGGATGAGTGGGGAGGAAGGAAAGGAAGGGTGGGGAAGCAGAAGTGCGCACCTGGGAGGAGAAGGAAAGAAGAAGAAGGAAGGAGAAGACGACGATGAACAACAGGGGAGTGCGGTGTGGCTTATAAAGCCTACGCCTGCAGTAGTTGGGAACGTGATCACCTACAGATCTCAGCCACCGGCACATTGCACAAGCAACCAACCACCAGCCACAATCGATGACCCACGAACGTGGGCCCCACGCAGACCCTACATTGGAACCCACACGGACCCACACTCAGGCCCCACATGCATAGTGCCACAATGCATAGTGCCAAACCATGCATAGGGACACGCAAACAGGAGCCGGCCCATGAGGCCCAAGCCAAAAAACACAAAACCACACAAAGGGCCTCGAAACAGTAACACCCGTCCAGGAATAAAATTCATAAAATGTAAATAATTACAAGATATATTTTACGGGTGTTACATCCAAACCCCCTTAAAACAAGATTTCGCCCTCGAAATCACTAGGCGAAAAGATACGGGTATTGGGCTAGGATGGCTTCCTCACATTCCCACGTGGCCTCCTTGGCTCCATGATGTCGCTACCACACCAAAACCCGTGGAATCACCTTATTCCATAGCACCTGCTCCTTGTGGTCAACAATCTCGATGACATCCTCCACAAAGGACTGATCTTCCTGGAGCCCTTCTAGTTGAACTGGGATCACATGAGAAATGTCAGTCAGGCACTTCCTCAGCATGGAGACATGGAACACGTCGTGCACAGACGACATCTCTAGTGGTAGATCCAACCGGTAGGCAACCTTACCGATCCTCTAGGTGATTTGGTACGAGCCAATATAGCAAGGACTCAGCTTGCCACTCTTCCCGAACCACATGACACCCTTGGTCGGCGATACCTTCAGAAACACATAATCTCCCACTAGAAACTCCAACGGTCCCAGCCTCTTGTCGGCATAACTCTTCTGCCGACTCTGTGCAGCCAATAGCCTACTCCGGATCAAATCCACCTTGTCCGCATACAGCTGCACAAGCTCTAGAACAATCAACTAACACTTGCCCATCTCACTCCAGCAAACTGGCGATCTGCATGGCCTACCATACAAAGCTTCGTACGGCGCCATCCCGATGCTCGAGTGATAACTATTGTTGTAGGCAAACTCAATCAATGGCAAATGGTCCTCCCAACACCCTTGAAATGCTAAGGCACATACTCTGAGCATATCTTCCAGTGTCTGGATAGTCCTCTCTATCTGACCATCCGAATGGGGATGAAATGTTGTGCTATAGTCGAGCACAGTGCCAAAGACCTCCTGCAAAGTTCTTCAGAACCTCGAGGTGAACCTCATGTTTCTGTCCGACACGATGGACACCGTAACACCATGTAGCCTCACCACCTCAGAGACATACAACTCCACCAAGCGGTGCATCGGAAGCTTCACCCGGATGGCCAGGAAGTGAGCAGACTTGGTTAACCGATCCACGATCACCCACATGGAGTTGTTCATCTTCTAAGTCCAGGGCAAACCAGTCACGAAGTCCATCGAGATGTGCTCCCACTTCCACACAGGAATATCCAATGGCTGCAAGGTCCCTCAGGTCTCTGGTGCTCTACCTTGACCAACTGGCAAGTAGTACACCTCGCCACATGGTCAGCAACATCTCTCTTCATGCCAGCAACCAAAAGTTCTGCTTCAGGTCTCGGTACATCTTTATACTACTAGGGTGAATGGCGTACCTAGACCGATGCGCTTCATCCAACAAACTTTGCCTGGCCTCCTAATGCTGGGGCACATACAGACGCATGTCACACCTCAGTTCTCCATATGCCCCAACAGAGAAATGAGGCTCTCCATCAACCTCCAGCTTCTCAAACACAGCCTGAACAAACGGATCCAGCTACTGGCAAGCAACAATAAACTCTAACAGCTTCAGGCGAACAAACAGGTTGGCCACCCAAGTACCAACCGTTCCCCGAGCTTGCCGCTTCAGCTTGTAGCTCACTAGATCCTCCAACATGGTCCACTCCTTGACCATCAAGCTCACGATCACGTGCGTACGCCAACTCAAGGCATCAGCGACCATGTTGGCCTTGTTAGGATGGTAAGACAGGCTGAAATCATAGTCCTTCACTCCACCTAGTGGCGCTTCCTCAGATTGAGGTCCCCCGATGTGAAGTTATACTTCAGGCTCTGATGATCGGTGAAGACCTCAAACTGGTCCCCATAGAGATAGTGTCACTAGAGCTTGAGAGCGAACACTACGACAGCCATCTCCAAATCGTGGGTCGAGTAGTTTTCCTCATGAACCTTTAGCTTGCGCGAAGCATATGCGATGACATTGCCATGCTGCATCAAAACACACCCTAACCCAACGTCGCTGGCATCACTATATACAATGAAGCCACCACTTCCAAAAGGCAGAGTCAACACAGGGGCAGAAACCAGACGAGACTTCAGCTCTTGGAAACTCGCCTCACAATTCTGGTCCCAGCAAAAAGGAACACCCTATCTGGTCAACTCTGTCAAAGGTGTGGCTATGGAGGAGAAATCACTGATAAACCTCCTATAATAGCTCGCCAGACCTAAGAAACTCCTGATCTCTGACATAGTCCTGGGTGGCTCCCAACTACTCACCGCCTCCACTTTGGTAGGATCGACTCTGATGCCTTCTCCCGAAATCAAATGGCCAAGGAACATGACTTCACTCAGCCAAAACTCACACTTGGAGAATTTAGCGTATAGTTGATGACGCCTCAGAGTATCCAAAACTGCCTTCAGGTGCAAGGCGTGACTCTTAACATTAGGAGAATAGACCAGCACGTCACCAACAAAAACCACAACAAACTAGTCTAGAAAAGGGCTAAAAATCCTGTTCATCAAATCCATGAACGCAGCCGGTGCATTATTCATGTTGAAAGGCATGACCATGAACTCGTAATGCCCGTACCGCGTCTGGACAGCAGTCTTCTGAATGTCTGGGTCACGGATCCTCAAATGGTGATACAAACACAGATGCAGACTGCAATTGGTCAAACAGGTCATCAATGTGGGGTAGGGGATACTTGTACTTCACTGTGATCTAGTTCGGCATCCGATAGTCTATACACAGTCAGAGCGAACCATCCTTCTTGCGGACGAACAAGATAGGCTCTCCCCATGGAGACATACTCGGCCTAATAAACCCCTTGTCTAGCAACTCCTGCAACTGAGTCTTGAGTTCTCGCAATTCTGCTAGCGCCATGCGATAAGGAGGCTTCGACACAGCACCAGATTCGAGAATCAGATCGATTGAGAACTCTACTTCCCTGTGAGGCAGCATACCAGGCAAATCGTCAGGGAAAACGTCAGGATATTTAGACACCACAGAGATGTTGTGAATACCCAACTTAAGAGAAGTGGTGGTAACTATACTAGCTAGATACCCCATGCAACCCCTGACCAAGGACTTATAAGCCTTCATAGTTGAAATGACAAGCTTAGGGCCACCCTAACACCCACCTTGCACAAAGAAAGACCCATCCTCAGGATACCCAAAATAAACTCTCCTCCTAGCACAGTCGATCAAAGCAAACTGCTACACCAACCAATCCATGCCGAGTATCACATCGTAGTCCTACATGTCCATCACGATCAGGCTGGTGTCGAACACTCTGCTGTTCAGTGTCAAGTTGATAGACTACAGATACCTCCATGCCAAACTGTGCTCCCCTAGTGGTGTCACCACGTTGAGATGAAAGGCCAGTTTAGCTAGTCTCACTCCCAACTCCACCGCCAAAGTCTCAGAGATAAAGGAGAAAGAACTCCCTAAGTCAAGAATTACTTTGGCCATCTGGCCAGCCACAATAAAAGAACCTGATGGCCAAACAAAATAACACCACACATCCATTCAATCAGGCAGTTGTCCAAATTACAAGAAGATTACAACATATCTTAGAGGGTTACAGAACCAACTATTCATCCTTACCCTCAACCACATCTCTCGAAGACCTAGTGCTTGGAGCTGCGATAGTGAACAGCCGTGCCCTAGTCGGCTGCTGCAGTGAGCTTCTTGCCGTCTTAGGCAGTTCCAGACAAGATCTCTGAATGTGTCCTACCTTCCCACAATTATAGCACACCACTGGAGCTGAGGTTCGCCTAGGTTGAGGACAATATGCAACGATGTGGCCCACCTGACCACAATTGAAGCACTTGTTCCCACCAGGAGCACTGGACCCTGCCTGACTGAAGCTAGCTCCGCTACCCCCAGCAAAACTCCGTTGGCCCTGCAGAGGAAACATAGGACCTCGCCTTCGGCTTATTCTCTAAGCTTACCAAACAACCAGCACTTGGAGGACTAGAGAAAGAGAATCGGGAGGTAAAAGAAGACTTACCCTTCCCTTTTGGACGACTCTCTAGAAACGTTTGATGCTCTGCCTCGATGGGGTAAGCTATCGCAACCATGTCCTCCGCAGTGTGGCACCTATAACCCAACACCATCACCCATAGGCTTGGGTTCAAGTCGTCCAGAAACCTCTATGCCTGGTCCTCCTTAGACTCATAGGCAGGAGCAAAGCGTTCGAACCGGGTGAACTCAGTCTCATACTCCAATACCGACATCGTGCCCTGCTCTAGACTCTGGAAATCTCGACAAAGCTGCACCTTCACATGAACAGGAAAATACTTATCATAGAAGGCCGCCTTGAAATCTTTCGACTGGATGCTAACAGTGACTAAGTCCGAGAACTTCAGCCGCCTCACAGACTTCCACCACCAATCTGCCTCACTATCAGGCAGGTAGGTCGCCAGCCGCACCCAATGCTCCTCTGAGCACGCCATGCTCTCCAACTTCATCACCACATTGACCAACCAGGCACTACTCTTGCTGAACGCGTGAGAGATACCGTGTGCAAAACTCCTCAGTTCCACACGAACGGTCTTCCATCCGTTTACGTCCTCTCGAGACTCGGTCTCCTCGACAAGGGCCTTGCCCTTACGACTACGAGGAGGCATCCTGTCGGAGAAAGGCAAAGTACCTGCACCACAAACAAAGCAACAACCAGAAAAACCATGCAAAAAATCAAGTGTAGACCCTACCATGCATGCAAGAACCTATAGAGTCTCTAGATTGGACACCCTAGGTGTAGTGCAACATAGTGAACCTAGAGCTCATCAGAAACTGTCACGCCCCAAATTTTCCACAATAATTTAAACAAATTAAATTATGAGAAAATTAAAGCTAAATAGTAAATATCTAATTACCAGAAACCTGTGTGTGCGGCTAGGAGACTCTGATCTATATGCACTATGCTAAACGTCTGCATGCCTGCACCAGCAAATCAAAAATATGAGGAAAACGCGTGAGTGACATCATAAAACCACGTAAAACAAAACTATAACTAATTTTCCTTTTTAAATTTATTTCGCAAACCATTTTCTCAAAACCACATAAACCAGGCCCACACCGACCAAAACAACAACTGGGGTACTACTAGTCCAATGCCACTAGTAAAAGCCCACAATGGCCAAAACCATACACAGTGAGTCAGGAAGCCCAACGCAAGGCATCCTAACTCTGGCCACACACAGTCTGCTAAGGAGCGACCACAACATTCTGCACTGTCACGGTGACGGCCACCCTGTGCAGGAGCACTCATCGTCCCGCGATTCCCCTCTCTCAAGAGAATCCTCAAAAGCCAACCCTGTTAGAAATAAAGCATTAATTTTTGATGATTACTTATGAGTGCATATTTTCATAAATATTAAAGCATGAAAAAGATATAAAGTGCTTTCTGTATAATTTCAAATTATATACAAGTGTTTTATCAAAGTATCAAAAACGGCATACCGAAGTCAGAAGCGGCATACCGTTTCAGTGAAAAACGGTATGAACAACGGTACTCTGCAAGTACAAAAGATGAACTGAAAACGACATACCGTCGATGGAGCGGCATTCCGTTTCAGGAAAAACGACAGAAGCAGCAGAACTCCGGAGCAGAAGAGAAAATGAAAACAATGCGAAACAACGGCATACCGTCATAAAACGGTATACCGTTTCAGGAGAAAATGGCAGACCGTTGGATTTTCGGCATACCGTTTTGCTCATGGATTGTAGATTGAAGATTATTTGTGGCATACTGTGGCCAAAACGGCATACCATTGAAGTAGATGTTTATGACCATTTTATAGACGTTAGACACATCTCGAGGCGATCCTACAGCTATAAATAAGACCCGTACAAGGCTTGAGACAGACACCATTGAGAAATACTTGTAATATCGGCTATTGTTTTCATTTCCATTCTCCTCACGAGATTTTGTTGTGTAATTGCTATTGTAATCAATCTCTGTGAGAGGGAAACTCCGAATTCTGTAATAGCAACAAAAGTAAAGGGCTCTAGCTTCTTGGGGACAGAGAAGTGGGAAGAGCAAAGTAGCAGTTGGTGGTGTAGCCAACAAGTAAGTTCCTTTTAATTTATTTTAATACGGGAAATATCTCAAGAGGGTCTTGAGGAGTGGACTAGGCGAGGTTGCCGAACTACTATAAATCCTTGTGCATATCAATTTCTCTCATCCTCTTCATGAATGTTAGTAGTTGCATAAGTACTGAATCTTGATTAAATTTAGTTATTGATATCCTTTGTATGCAATTAATATTAAATTACAAAAAGTAGCAAAAGTAACTTTGAAATT
>JAMKQA010025967.1:0-19325 GCA_024699735.1 Posidonia australis
TCATATCTTCTCACTTATACCCTGGCTTTTATAGTTTGTATTACTTGTTTCAGTATAAACCTGCTCTTAGATTTTATTTAAGTTACCGTGGCTGGTATGTCTTGCTTCAAGTTATCCTCTGGTTAACCTGGAAAGAAAGAAATAGCAAAATTTTCCGTGGCTCTTCTAAGCCTTCTTATCTTATTATTTGGGATGTCATTGAACTAATGAATCAATGGTTAGATTCTCTTTCTCCAGGGTTTGAAAAGGAGGATTTGAGGAATTCATTATCTTCAATGAAAGTTGCATGGTCTGAGAATCAAACCTCCATTTGCACTACGAATGTTTCTCACCCTTCCACTGAAGCTAATATGCACGAGACTGTCCCTGCTGCTGACATGGGACAGTAGTTTTATTTATTTCCTTAAAAGAAAAAAGAACTTGCTTTACTAGCCTTGCTGGATGGTCTGTAACTTAGTGGCAACAACATTGCCTTATCTCCTTTCTTTGATTTTATATTATGCTGTGTGAATTTTGGACTCTTGATCCCCTTGGATCCTTTTCCTTGGGGTTGATTACTAATACTACTTACCATTACCAAAAAAATGATAAGGAAAAATAGACAGAATCATGTGTGCTCGGTCTTGTTCTTTCTCCCTCCTATTTTGTCTTTGTTTTTGGATTTTATAGTATTTAGACACATTAAAATTAATAACGTATGTTTCAATTATTATAGGCCACTAAACTGTGTAAGGAACCTACAATGATTGAGTGGCAGACTACATCCTACACTAGTAAGTCAGAACATATTTGGTCAACTTCATTTGCAAAGGATGTAGTTGTAAGTTATCATAGTTCTAATTAAAGTTACTTTAATAATATACACTTATATCTTATATTATCTCTTATTAACTTCTTGTGTTTATTTATACAAGATAGGTACACCTTCTTGTACCAACAAAAATATGAGAACAATAATGTCGATGAACATCAAACCTTTGACAAGAAATTTTAGAAACAAGTTTCGATAGAAAGGAATGTGGGTAGTTCATCAAGAAAGCAAGACTTAGGTGGTTTGGATCTATACTACTCAAAGGAGTATTCTATTGATTCTTCTGCACCTTCTACTGGACAGTATCGTTCCACATCTCAGACTTATACTTCATCAAATCCAGAATTCTTGTAACACTCTGAACCCAGGTACACTATTTAAATCATAGTATCACAAGCAATAACAATAATTACAGTATTAATTATACAACTGTAACTAATTAAGGCTCACCTCCAAGAACAATGTGCAGCTAGTAGCTCCTACACGGGCACTGGGACTAGACTACACCACCTACACCTGAAACCAAACAAAGCACGCATGAGTGACATCCAAGTCACCTAATACACGCCCTACACAGAAAATTACAGCAAAATAGCTAGAAAACACAAGCCTAAACTATTATAAAACGTGATTCTCAAAATCCATTTCAAAACATCTTTTTTATTTTAACATTTGGAATCTCTATCCAAGATATGCCTTTTTCAAAAGCTCACATTCTCTTTTTCAATTCATGCAGTTTTAAACCTTTTTATGCATTTCGAGAAATTCACATTCTCGACCAAATCCAACCTAAAACACAGGACGTCACAAAACTCAAAACAAAACTATATACATTGGCTGGTGACTAGCTAAAACATAGTCCTCATTTGTCGCTAGAATCGTAAGACAAGGCACAGGTCTAACTCTAGCTAAACCACACATTTTATTTCCACTTTTCTTATTTATGCTACCTTGATCATAGGTAACCAAGTACACAAGTAATAGGTGAGGATACCATTTCTCCTACCTCCTTGCACTGCCACAATGAAATTCCCCATGCGACAAGACACCGCCCCGACCAACAGGCCTCAATTTCATTTCATATGTACAAGGATACGTCTTTTTTTGATGTCCCATCGGTGACTCAAACACCTAGGTTCAGACACCTAGGCTTAGCCTACACCGTCTCAAAACTTAGTTACCACGGTCGTATCTGATAATTGGATTTATACCAATGTGCCGACACCAACCCCTCGTGGTTCCACATTGGCAACCACGGTCGTATCTGACAATTGGTTTTGTTGGAGTCTTATACTCCTACCACATTGTCGACACCAACCCCTTGTGGCTCCAGAACACATTATTATCTTCTTTTTAAAACTCTTGGATTTTATTTTCAAAATCATTACACATTATCTTTTCTTTGCAGGGAATCATTCCCAAGCCAATCATGACCCTCCATTGGGTCCCAGACTCAACATCATACAAAAACGAGACATTCATATTCATTATTGGCTCTCATGTCCAATAATTACATCAAACCACACATTTATCAATTTCTTTCATTTTTGGGACTTCAAGTCCAAAACAATATTTAATTTTATTTATTTGAATTTCATATTCCTTCATGTCATCCACATGGAGCAAAACTTCATTAATATATGCCTATTATTCATGTAAAACCATTTATTTCCATTTTTTTCCATAATCATAATTTCATATGGACCAGGGGTCTGGTTTGGTAGACCGAACCAGATAGGTATAACAAATTGGACATCAAACACCCAAAATGGTCGATCGAATTTGGGATTCGGCCATCCGAAAATCCTTGTTTTGGTTGACCGAGACATTTCGATCAACTAAAATTCCTTGAAACGGAACACTGAGCATTTTTTGTCTACCGATTTCGTGTCTCTGGTCGAATACTGACAGTAAAATAGCATGTCGAATCTGGCATACCGAAATGTCTGTTTACAGAATTCACCCCCTGAGCCCTAACCATATTTTCGTCGAACTTGGGACCTCTAGTGAATCCAACAAACATACCACATAAATCATGAATAAAACATGGGATGTAGACCTCTAAGTCTACTTCAAAAATCCTCAAACCATTTACCAATCCATTAAGCATACTTCCCACAATAAAATCTTAAAGACATGAAGCTCATTTCGTAACACTGTAGTATGCATATGAAAAATCCATATAAACCCACGAAAAACACCACCAATAGGCATGATCTCGTCATAAACATGTAGTCCATCACATTCCATGCATTCACATAATTTTTCATGATGTTTACGTTATTTTCATGCATTTAACCTTATCTTCCAAAATGAAGGAAAAGAAAGAAGGAAGGGGTCGCATACCTCCTCCGACGAGCTCACTCAACTCCGATGGGCTTCTCCTCCTCACGGCGATGCACCAACTCCACTTCTATCTCTCCCCCTCTCGCACAAGCCACTACTTGCAGCTGCTCTAGCCCCTATCGTGCCTTCCATGCCATCCCCTCTGACCCTCTTAAACCTCCCCACCCCAGCCGCCTCCGCAAACCTTGCCGGTCACCACCCCCACCAGGTCTGAAAAGGAGATAGAGGAAGAAGACGGGCACACAAGTCGGGGAACACTGTACTCAGGCTGACCAAGATCCAACTTGGGTCCCACACAATGCCAGAAACCACACAATTAGCGACCAATGAACCCAACCACACAAAGAAAGACACACAATAATACCAGAATATCAAATTATCCATTAATAAATTATTTTCAAATATTATAATTAATTACATGGTTTACAATTAAAAATGAGTAATTAGGTCCAGGTGTCACAGTTCTTCACTTCTCAGTTGTCACAAATGGCGACTACAATAAAGGAGGAATTCAGAATGAAAATATGCTTAAAAATAAGGAATGAAATAAGAACTGAAGTAAGGAATGAAATAAGAGATGAAATACATGTTTTGAGGATCAACTTGTAAGGTAAAGTTTTATTTAGTTTTAAAATTTTTCATATGCATAAATTGTCAGGTTAAAATGAACATTATAATATAATTATTATCCATTATAACATATGTTAAGTTTGTTTTTATAATCAGAAGATTTGAGGATGAGCAGGAAGTTGATTTCCCAAGTGATGACGAGGAGTATACATGTCGTCGCTCCATTCGTGTATTATCCTCAAAAGGTAAAGGCAAGCAAGTTGGTTCTCGAAGAAAGTAATATGTAATATATCGTTTTGACTTGTATTATATTGAGTGACTTGCATTAAGATATTTTAGTATTGTATTAGCTACTATTTTGTAAATAAATGGATGTATAAAATCTTATGTTGTATGATTAATTGAATTTTTTTTAATAAAATTTGTCTATGTGTAATTTAATATACTTGTAAATGCAATTGAATGTCATTTTAGCAAGGAAATTAATTTATATTTTAACAGATTAAATTTTGTAATGCAATGATTTTTTTTACTACCTAGAATTAGCAAGGACATTACAAGGAAATATCCTCACTAAGTCCTCGCTAAAATAGTTTCTTGATCAGCAATAGTAAGGACATATCCTCCTCAAATCTAGAACGACGATACAATCTAACAAATTTAGCGAGCATATTGTGAGGACATTCCGAGGATATAGCAAGGACTTGTCTTCGCAATGTCCTCGTTAAATCTCATACTTAGCAAGCATCTTGCGAGGAAATTCTGAGCATATAGCGAGGACATTACGATAAATCTTTTCCTTGCCATTTCCTCGCTATTATATCATGAGCACGTTGTCAAGATATGTCCTCGCAATATTGATTTAACAAGTTTTTTTTTTTTTGAGGATATGTAATCCTTGGTAAGTCATATAACGAGGACTTAACGAGGATTTTGCAAAGACTTTTGTCCTTACAAAATCATGTTTTTCTTGTAGTACCCCTCCTTCCCAGTCTTAGCAACATTATCAATGCAGTAATTAATATCCTCACAAAATCATATTTTTCTTGTAGTGCCCCTCCTTCCCAATCTTAGCAACATTATCAATGTAGTAATTCTTACTTCTAAAGAAAAATGAATCCAATGGATGCCTTCGCAATCTTCTAAATTTACGATTAATAGTTGTTATAAAATTCTCAATAATAGAGAGTTGATATCAACATTTAACAAAAGCATTTGGAAGTATACTATTCCTTTAAAGGTTAAAATTTTTGCTTGGTCTGCAATTAATGATAAAATTCTATTACATGAAAAATTGGCAAAAAAAGGATGAATAGGCTCACTAAACTGTGAAATTTGTGGGTATAATTTGGAATCAATAACTCATCTTTTTTCCACTATTATGTTTCCACATTGATTTGGAATTAAGTTTTACACAATGCTTCTTTTCATTTAGTTAGTACAAGTTTACATCAAACTTTTACTCGAAAACAATATTTCATATCTCTAACAAACAATAAGAGGTTGAACACACTCTTTCTAGCTTCCTTGTAAAGTTTCTGGCTTCATCCTAATGATATTATTTTTTGTAATAATAGAAAAGATATCTAATCAATTTTCATAATATTATATCACTAACTATTTTTTGGATAGAAAATTTACCTTCTAAGTAGGAAACTGTAGTTGCTTCCACATCTACTAAGCTTAGAGCATTGCAACAAGGTTGAGATGTAGCACATCAAACGCAAAGGAATGACATCTTTACCATTCTTGGATCCTCCATGTACTTTGGTTTAACCTCAAACGAAGAATGGAGACGTTGGGAGGACCGTGATGGTACTTAAAATCTAGTAAATAGTTTATTTCTCTATGGTTGTAGTTTTTTGATCCTACAACTGTTTTGCACATACTGTGCTTTTTTGACCAAAGCAGTTTGAATATTGTATATGTTCTACTTGCTACTAGATACTTCATCAGGCTTTTCTTCCTTAAGAGTTCGAACTTTGTTTTTTAACTTGGTGGTTGTATTGATAGCCAAGTTTTCTATATATAATATTTATCATTTGCAAAAAAAAAAAAAAAGGTAAGGGACCCAAGTTCTTATAGATCTCTATAATCAACATGGTTGTAGGTACATTAGTTCTTTTAAAAAAAAATACACAAGAAAAAAATAATCATATAGACTATTTATTAAATATCTATAAATACTACTACAAGAAAACCTATATTTACTGACACTTAATGTGAAATGGTCGTCGATATAGGTAATTATTAATGACAGTGAAAATCAACCATCCCTATAAGTTAAATATTGTGATAGTCAATTTTAAACTATCAGTATAAATTAAAATTACTAACGACAACAACATTGACCGTCACAGAAAATTAATTATAGCGATAATATTTTTTATGTTGTCAATAAATATAATATATAGTAACATCTATTTGAGAATGTAGTTAATTATTTCAAATGAGTATTTAATTACATATCTAATGAATATTCAATTACATACTTAATTAATTAACGTAATTACATCTATTTGAATAATGACTATTCTCCACCAAAACCCAAAAAAAAAAAAAAAAAACTACAACCTATTAACTATTCTCTGGCCCTCTCCTCCTTTTTCCCCCGCCCTCTCCCTATTTTTCCCCATTTGGCTACCCGAAATCCCAAACCCCCTACAACATCCAACTAGCGAAGCTAAGGGCGCAGGAGATTGTAGTGAGGATCTTCAACGCCGTCGAGACAAAGAGGCCCTGGATCGGGGGCGATATTGGGGATGGTGGTGGTGGAGACGATGGATTTGGGAAAATCCATCCGCCCATCCCCATCCGCACGACGCAGCCAACTAGCCAAGCCATCCCCATCTATCGGTCTGTCATCTGCCTATGGCCCATCCTCGACACCCGACGACCCAATCCTGCCTCAAGTCCATCTCTAAGAGGAAGCTTAGGACCTCGGTCCATGTCGAGGATGTGCAAAGGGAGGTGGAGATCATGCGGGCCTTGCTCCTGCACCCCAATATCGTGGGACTGAGGGACATGTACAAGGACGTCGAGGCTGTGCATTTGGTGATGGAGATCTGCCAGGGCGGGGAGTTGTTTGATAGGATTGTCGAGGTTGTGAAGCTCTACCATGAGCATAGGGTGATGCATAGGGATCTCAAGCCGAAGAATTTCTTGTTCACAAATGCCGAGGAGACGTCTCCGCTGAAGGCAATCTATTTCGACCTTTCTGTGTGCTTCAAGCCTAGTACCTTCTCTTTTTTTGTTCTCTTTGTTTGAATTTTATCAGGTTTGATCTCTGGTAAAAATAAATCGAATGTCTTGTTTGGGATGTTAAAAAAAACGTTGTTGTGATGATGAGAATGGATGAGTAGAGGACACTTGTTTAATAGTAGATTTTCGTAAATGGATTGGTTCTTTCAATGTGACATTAGAATTTGATTATTACATTGCATCGAGTTGCAGGGGAACGCTTCAGTGAGATAGTTGGAAGCCCTTACTACATGGTAGTAGTGGTTTTGAAAAGAAATTACAGGTGAGAAGTGGATGTATGGAGTGCAAGGGTTATTCTCTATATTCTCTTGTGTGGTGTCCCACCTTTTTGGGCAGGTAACTGAGGGTTTCTTTTCATTTTCTAGCTCTTTAGTTGGTGATTGTGAGAGTTATGTGCAAAACTGATGAAGCATGGGATTTATGATGTGCTGTGTTGCAGAGACTGATGAGGGTATTCCACAGGCAATAATTCGTTTTGTTATTGATTTTGATAGGGAGCCTTGGCCTAAGGTATCACAGAATGCAAAGGGTCCTTGATGGATTCTTTTGGTGATTGTTCATCATGATCATAAATTTGATTGTTTTTTTACAAAGTGTAGACTTCCTGATTTTAAAGTCACTTGGCAGCAGGTTTCTCTGGAAAGATGTTCTGGTTGCGACCATCAAATGTAAACATTAACACCACCAAAATCCTAAACCCACAATCCCATTCAAGTCCACATAAGCCCATTCAGACTCACATCAGTCCATTCTGACCTAATCAAAGCAAAAAAATAATAATTAAGAATTAAAATCAAACAAAATTCATTTAAAACACTTAAAGTCCAAATTAATTAAACAAAAACCCTAATTAAAGTTAAAATTCATTCAAACCATTTAAAGTCATAATTAAAACCCTAATCAAGTAAAACTTAATAAAATCCATTAAAAAAATTAAATCTATTTAAAAAGAAACCCTAATCCAAACAAAAATGAAACAAAACCAATGAAGTCAAAATCTAAGTCAAAACCCTAATAAAAACCAATTAACCCAAAATTTAAACTAAATCCCTACTTAAATCAAGTAAAATTAATTAAATCTAAATTTAAAAGTAATCGAATCAAAAATCAAACCCAAAATCCTAATTAAAATCCAAAAACCCTAATCCCCAAAACATTTAAGTAATTAAATTCAAAACCGTAATTTAAACTCAAAACTCTAATTAAAATCAAAAAAATCTTAATTAAACTCAAAACCCTAATTAAAATCCAAAACCCCTGAATTAAACTCAAAACCCTAATTAAAACACAAAAACCCTAATTAAACTAAAACCCCTAATTAAAATCCAAAAATCACTAATTAAACTAAAAACCCTAATCAAATCTAAAACCTCTAAATTAAAACACTAATTAAAACCCAAATTAAACTAATAACCTTAATTAAAACCCAAAAAACCTAATTAAATTCAAAATCCTAATTAAAATCTAAAACCCTAAAACCCTAAAATAATTAAAATCCTAAAAACCCCAAAGTAATTAAAAACCTAAAAAACCTTAATTTAAAACCAATTAATTAAACCTTAAGCCACAAAATCAAAATTTTAATTAAAATCACAAAACTCAAATAAAAACCTAAAAACAAATAACCCTAAAATCCCTTAAAACCTAAAAAACAAAAAAAACCTAAAAACCCTAAGCAAAAGCCCATCTAGCCCAATACACCATCCATAGTTCTCAATCTGAAACATAGGCAATCCCAAAAATAATTCCGGCGACCCTCTCCGATGACCCCACGATCTCTAGCACCATCTCTGGCAGCATCCCGCGATCTCCGGTAGCATCTCGTGGTCTCCGGTGATTCCCCAACAACCCCTGCCAGCTGGCGCCCAATCCAACGGCGACTCGCCTTTGGGGAGGAGGATCGACGGCTCCGAGAGGCTCCACCGGCGTTTAAAAATGCCTCACCGTTGACTGAGAAACGACCCTACCTCTGCAAGCACACTTCAACCCCAAAAAAACCCCAACACTCAAGCAACTAGAGAGCCCCTGGCAATCCCCACCTTCAGAGGACTCTCTCCAACCAATTTTTCAACCCCAGAACCCCCCAACCTCTGCAACTAGAACGTCCACCAGAGCATCACCAGCAAACAGCCACGCGGCAAGAACAATAGCCCAATCCAAGTAGTCTTCTCTATTTAGTCCTTTCTTTTTTCCATTTTTAGGTTCGTTAGGATTAGTTGAGTCCTTTGGATCGTGGTTTGCTAGAGTAGGTGGGCCCTGTGCGCCATCATCTCCACCTCTGGTGGTGGGTTCACCACCACCGGTGAGGCCGCAAGCCTCTTGGAGCCAAGCAAGGCCCTATGGGCTTCTCCTTCTTCTTCTTCCTCCTCCTCCCTGAGCTTGCATTACTCAGGAGGAGTCCTTCAGGCCTCCTATGCTTGAGAACCTCACTGACGCCCCTACCGACCGCTAGTCCTCGCCGTCAAAGCTGTTGGAAGCCTTTAGATGCCCCCACCTCTCGCAACCACCGCCGAGAGATCCACCACATTGTCATGAACCTCGGCAAGCCGCTATGCCGTTGCTCTAGAGCCTGGAGCATCGCCCATACCTCCGGCACAGGAGACAGGGAGAACACGCCAGACCTCCCCGATCCTCGCCAATACCTCTAGAAGTCTCCTCAGGCGTCCTCGAAGCTCTCCTGGTCCTTGCCACACCGCTCTAGCTGCCGCATCGCAGCCAGCTCCCTCGCCGTCGTCTTCCTCAATGCCGATCAACTCCACACCGGAGCCAAAGATGGGGGGAGAGCCTTAGGTCGCCCCAGCCCCTGTCAAACAATCCAGAGAGTCTCGCCGTTGTTCCCTCCAGCCTCCTGGGCCGTCAACGGAACCTCAGCGCCGCTGGATGGTCACCAGAGCTCGCACCGGAGTGGAGACGCCAGCGATCCGCCGGTAATCTTCAAAGGGAGCTTATTTAGCCCAAGCCTTTTAGTTTTAAATGGTTTTATACTTAGGTCCTCCTTTCATTACTTTTAAGTCCTTTTCTTTATGTTTAATTCCCTATCGTTTTAAATAACCTTTTGTTTCTTTTATTATTCTTGTAAATATTGCATATTTTACCATGTTTAGTTTTAATTTCACTATCAGTCTTGTAAATATGTGTTTTCTCACGTTTAAACCTCGGCATTCATGTTTTCCTTGCAATTAAGTCCTAATATTTTGCATTGAGTCCTTAGAACTTTTAAAAAATGAGTCTTTCTTTGAAAAATTTGCATCTTGACCCTAAGAAAATTCATAATTACACTGATCATCATAAAAGTCTAGTTCTTATCACATTCAAGTCCTGTAATTTTGCATGTAGGCCCTTAGGTTCACAACATACAATCCCATAGCACCGGAAATTTGCATCCTAACCTGTAGACTAATTTTAAATCCATCATTTAGGGTTTTAATTGTTTTCTCAAATATTTTTGATATCTTCCACTTATTGCATTTCATATTGTACACTTAATCATAAATTTCATTTAAAAATCATGTTTTTACTGTGAATTAATCTTTATTTTCATATTTTAATAACATTTACACTTATGTATGAATTTTGCACATTAAACCCTGAGTTTTCAGGAAATTACCAAGGTATAATTTTCACATTATCATTTGATCCATCATCTGCATATTAGAATAGAAGTCATTGAATATACTTTAAACCAAATTTTCACTCTTTTTTGTGAATTTTACATTTTGGTCCTTGGTATTGTCCTTTACTGTGCTTACATCATTTTATTGTTTTTAAGACCTTGTCCTTTGCATGTTTTCTTGTAAATAATATTTTCTTGGCATTTCGCATACATTTTAGTATATCTCAGACCATGGATCATCCTTATACATGCACTTATCACATCCGACCATTGAAATGACCAAATTGCCCCTATGCCACCAATCCATGCACATGCATGTTAGTTCTTGCATTAAATCACGCATAATCCTTGTCCAAGTCATTCCTCAGCATCTTTTACACGTTTAAGTACATTTTCATGCATTTTGCATACTTTTCACTAGTGCGCCAGTCTGGTGTGCCACCTATGTGCTCTACAGATGTGTGCCAGAGGAAATCATAGATCCGACAGTAAACCAGAATGCCATGCAATATAAAAATCTTGTAAACTTGCAAACTCATCAGAGAATGCAACATGAGTATACATCAAAGTCCAAACATGAAAACACAATATGGGTCTTGTGCTCAAGGGTTGTATGCCTCACACAAGACCACACTATTCTTATGCTAAGTAAAAAAACAACAAGGTTCAGCCAATGTTATCCAACTCTGGATCATGGACTGTTGCATAAGAACCTCCTAAATAGGAATTCATGAGGCAATCAGCTCACCAGATTTCAGCAATTGGCTGAATATGCAAGATGCAAAAAAACTTTAAAACAGTGTCATCCAAGACTGAAATCATGCATATAAAGACATGACATATCAGAGAATCAACACAATAAAAATCAAAGTCAAAAACACCTGGGAAAGCATGCAGGTCATGATGCAAAGATGATGATTTGCTCTCTGACCAGACTGATGCACTAGGATGGTGCTCTAATTTGGTGTGCCACCTTGGTGCTCTAGTGCGGTGCACTCCAAAAAATCTGAATCAGACTGCAGTCTGATTTTAGATTCTGGTCCAGATGCAAGAGATGAAATGTGCTTTATCTTAACCAGATCGATTATTCAGATGGTAAAAAGCTGAAATATGATGAAAGCAAGCAATGAAAGTCTTTTTATCAATTATCTTAAATCATGCAAGATCATTGGTTAAGAGTTGAAATTATTGCATAGTAGATTCCAAGGAGTGCAATGAATTGAAGAACCAAACAATCATATAAAGATGGTGAATATGTAAAGGGTGTATTTGCAGCTCATTTCATAGCAAACATTTGCATGCATCAAGATTCAGTAAGTAAAAACAGAGATTACATGATGCAGAATTAACATGGCATAGAAGCATTGTGAATATACATGTAGGAGCAATCTTCTCATCATAAAAACAACATGAAAACAGCTTATTAATAGATCATATATCTAGTTCTTTGCATGCTTTTATATAGTGTAATATCTAGAGCTTAAATAAAAGGATAAGTGAAAGAGGAGGAAGAGTCTTACCTTGCTTGTGGTGTTTCCTCCTTGAAGGCTCAAGATAACACTTCCTTGTTGCTTTGGATTGGCTGAGGATGCTCTGGAATGTAAGGATATCTTCAGGAAAACGAGAGTGGGTTGCTGGGAGTAAGTGAATGGATTAACCAAGAGAGCTAAATGGTTGCCAATGAATGTCTTTTTATAGAGTTCCACAAGGGTAACTCCCATGGGATGCAGACAGCCTCGCAAACAAAGAGCCTGACATAGATTTTCAAGGAATATCCGCTGGTGAGGGTTACAAGCACGGAAGACGAAAAGTCAGCAGCCAGTACCCTGAAAAGTGGTTGTGCGCCAGCTTGGTGCGTCAGGATGGTGTGCCAGATATGTGCTTGATGCTCCAGCTACGTGCGCCACTTTAGTGTTCCTGCGTGGTGCTCCAATCAAGTGCTCCACATTGGTGCTCTCCACTAGCTATCTGAATTGCCAATTGGGCCACAGGCTTGCTATGGGCTTGTGGTCGGTTTATGCAATGATCTCTGGCTAGTTAAAAGGTTGAGTAGGATTCAAAAGTGATTGAGCTTGCCACATCCAAAGCAACATCTGGAGAGTTTACCTATGAGTCACCTCAAAAATGGGATGTCTACACTACTCATATTCATGTTTTTTATCTAAGATTGCGTTATTAATCATGCATGGAATCGAAAATAAAGGAGGAGGAAAGATGGGTCGCGTACACAGTGGGGATTTCTGACGACCTCCCTTCCTTCCAATGATCCCTCCGCCTCCTCCGCCATGCTCTAGTGCTTGCAGCCTTTCCACCTCCTCCTTTCAATGACACCTCTCTACCTCTCTCTCCCTCTCCCTCTCTCTCTGGCCTCAGGATTTTTCCTTCTTTTCCTTCTCTGATGCCCTCCGCCAGCTCTCCTTCTCCTCCTCTTCATTCTTCCTCTGACTCCGTTGTTTTTCCACTACCAGCTGTTGCTGTCAAGACGACGTCGCGTTGGCAGCAAGGCATTGCACAGTCAGGAGAGACAGCATTGCTCGCATGGTATGGATGACAATGATGGCAGGGTAAGGGAGCATAATGGTTGGCTGCTAGGTAGTGTACAACCACTGTTCATGTGTACACCATTGTATACGGTATAAAATACTAAAATACTATACAATACGAAAATCTAGAATTGAACACAAATATATAACAGAGGAGAGAGCACAACCCAAGCATCGAAACTCTATTCTCATAAACCCATTCTCATACAAATACATAGATACATGGTTACATAATTTTGGATTCTAATCTGGAGAAACACGTGCGGCTCAGTCGCGCATCTCTTCCATGCCTTACATACGTGGTTGTCCCACATAGGTCCAGATATTACACAAATGTTAAAGGAGCAAGTCATATGTAAGTCATGTTTATTTATTTGATTCTGTCCCTATCCTTTCACTTATTCTTTTTAATTGCAAGTAGAATACAATTTTTTTTAAATTCAGAATCACAATGGGAAAAGTTTGAATTTAATTTATGTTTTAGATTAGATACAACACTTTATTTTCCGACTGTGTTTTATGTCTTCATTCCTTACTAATATTTCGTTGATTTTCAGATATTACGATCTAGATGTTGATCACTGATGGTAAAAGAAATGAAGAATGATTTGAGGAGAGTCCCATAGACTAAGTGCATAGTTTTTAATGATGAAGAACAATGGTTTAGTCTATGATATTGCTTTCCTGACAAGCCATCAAAGTTGTTTCAAAATTATTATTTTTTTTGTAGCTCCTCTCTTGTTTCACTTGTCAACTCAGATTAGCTTTTGATGGAGAGGAGGGAGAAGATACGTTTAGGGTTCCGACACCGATGATCTTTGTTGAACTCCAGCGAGTAGGGGTGTGCATCTCTCGTGTTGGTGATCTTGGGGGGTCCTTTCCTAGGTCCTCTCTCCACGGTTTAGGGTTTTTGTGGTGATCTTCCTGCAGTTTTGCATGGTGGGTTCCTCTTCATTTTTGCAGTTCGTGGTGGGTTCCTCTTCTGGTTCTGGTGCGGTGTGGCAGTGATGATCTTTCTACAGTTGTTTTGTGGTGGTTTTTCAATGGTGATTTTGCGGCATCTTCTTTGGTTCTCTTGCCGGGTCCTGGGTGTTTAGGGTTCCGGCATCTGTGTGCTTTGTGGCGGTGGTGGGCTTTCGTCTTCCAACAACGCTAGGGTTTGCATGTAGTAGTCCTATAGTCGTCTTCCTGTGGTGGGTTCGCAATGTTTTCAAAGGTTTTGTGCTCTAGGGTGGCTTTCCTTAATCCCTGTTGCCATGGAAGAGTCTTCTGGTGGACGTTCTTATGTGGAATGTGGCTGGAAATCGGTGCTTTGCGGATGTGGTTGGATACTTGATCGATGATCTTCCTGTCCGAGACCTATCAATGAAGTTTGGACGGCCAAACGGTGATATTGACGAACGTGGAGATTGCACGAGTCTCAGCACCATATCGGTTTGTCCTCATTTTCAAATTCTTTTCCAACCATTTGCCTGTCTTGGATATCCAAAAGGGACTGTCGGGATGGGGAGCTCATGGGGGCATCAACTGTTCAGTTATTGACAGAAGGCATGTGCTGGTAAATTTTGCATTGGAGAGTGACTTCATGAATATCTACACAAGACCAAAATGGATAATGCAAGGCCAAGGCATCAAAGTCTTCAGATGGTCCCCATGGTTTTGGCCTGGTATGGAGTCTGAGATTACATCAGTGTGGATTTCTCTTCCAGCCCTTCCATAGTGTTATTACAAGCCAGGCTTTATTCGGACGATGGCAAAGGCTTTCGGTCCCCTACTATCAGTTGCCACGCCGACGTCAACGAAGACGACTGCTGTCTGTGCTTGGTTTTTTGTGGACCTTGATCTCACGAAGGACTACCCTACAGAAATCTATGTGGGCACGAAGGTTAAAGGAGCTTTCCAGTAGGTAATCCTTGAGAATAGGCCACCATTCTGCATGGCGTGTAAGAAGAGAGGGCATATTTCAGCCAACTGCAACTGTAGCAAGGACCACTGGAGGAATGTCAGTAGAACGCCGGCGACAACTAAAGCTCCAAAGGAAGTGGCTATTTCTCGACCAGGGAAGGAAAGGCGGTTAGGTTAGGGACAGAAGGTTTGGAAGCCAACTGGGAGAATACTAAAGCTATCAGATATATTCTCGTTTGATGGTAAGGAAGATGTACCCGTTTCAAAGGTATTCCAAAGGTTGAAGGAGGGACTTGTTTCTCCACCAAAAGAGGACTTTCTTTGGGATAATGATCCAGAAATCAAGGAAATGCTTAGCCGTGTGTTTTCAAAGGAGGATGGGAATGCTTCGGAGGTGGTGGATCTTGAACAAAGCCTAGCTGAGTATAATGGCAGTAAAGAAGTTGTTGGAAATGACCTGGAAATTGTTTATGATGCTAGTGGGGAAGAGGAAGAGGATAGAAGATTGATTTCAGATGGTGAAGAGGAAAATAGAGCACACTCATTAGACAGGCCACGGGTTGGGAGAAAAGAGACTTTTTCGATAGGTCCCACAACCAGGAGCAAGGCTAAGGTAAACCAGGTGAAAAATTCTTTCTCTGTTTTGTCAAATGAAGATTCTTATATGGAATGCTAGGGATGTCGGGAATCGATCCACTATTTGAAGGTTGAAATATCTTATCAGAATGCATAGACCTTCTATTTTATTTATCTTGGAGCCTTTGGTTAATGATGATAGAGGAGACCAATTGGCCACTCCTTTGGGTTTTGATAAGTTTATTCAAATAGTTCTGGTGCTTCTAAAATTTGGGTTTTTAGTATGGCTATGATTAGTGTGGATTGCATCTCAGCCTGCTCTCAATGTTTAATAGTTGCAGTTTCTGATGGATTATTTAGCATGCCTATTATTGTCTCGTTTGTCTATGCTAGTTGTAGTACTCAGGAGAGACGTTCCTTACGGGACTATCTTATAAGCTTATGTGACGTAAACAAACTGTGGAGTGTTGTGGGGACTTCAATACTATTCTTTCATCTTCTGAAAAAAAAGGTGAGAGGCTTCCCACTAAATTACACATGGATGAATTTAGGGATTTTGTGAATGCTTGTTCATTACAAGATGTGGGTTTTTCTGGTTCACCGTTTACCTGGTGCAACAATCAACAAGGGGATCATCGTATCTTGGCTAGGCTAGATTGTTGTTTGTGGAATCCAGGAAAGTCTGATATATCTGCTAATATTATTCATCTTCATAGATCTTGCTCTGATCATGCTCCTATCTTATTGGACCTTCATTCTGATCATTTTGTGGGGCCAAAGCCTTTCAAAATTGTTGATGCATGGCTTAAGGATAACAGTTGTCTGAATGCGATTAGGGACTCGTGGGAGGTTCTAGTTGTAGATATGGGGGATTGCTCTTTTAAGTGGTTTCTCAAATTAAAAAGACTCAAAGATCATCTTCGTGTTTGGAGTAGAGAATCCTTTGGGAATATTTTTAGCAATGTTAAAAAGGAAAAAAAGGAGGTGTTTTTGGCTCAAGAAAGGTTAGACTCTTCCTACGCTGAGGATGGATTGCAACATCTTGTTGAAGCTAATCAAAGATTGCATGAAGCGCTCCTTCGTGAAGAGAGCTATTAGTGTCAGAAGGCTAGCTGTAAATGGTTGCAAGATGGTGACAAAAACACAGCTTTCTTCCATAAGTGTTAAAGATAGAAGGCAAAGAAGTTTCATCCATGCTATCAAAAATGAAGAAGGCAATTGATTGCATGATGTGCAGGATATACAAGACGAGGCTTGTGGGTTTTTCTCTACATTATTTACTTCTTAGAACTGTGTTGTTAGCGATGAACTTCTCTAGGTGATCCCTTGTATTGTTTCTAATGAGGAGTCTCATTTTCTCACTACCATTCTTGACCAAGAGGAAATCCTACAAACGTTAAAAGGTATGCCATCTCATGCTACAGCAAGTCTTGATGGGTTTTCTTTATCTTTCTATATTGCTACGTGGGATATTATCAAGGCTGATCTGGTGGATCTTGTTAAATATTTTTTTATTAGGGGTAAGATGCACAAAAGTATTTCTGCATCTCTAATTTGCTTGATTCCAAAAGTTAAAAATCCCTCTAGTTTTGCTCAATTCCAACTTATAAGTGTTGGAAATGTCACGTCAATTTTTTTTCCAAAAATTCTGAATAATGAGCTGATGTCTTTGTTGCCTAAGCTGATATCTGATGAACAAGCTGGGTTCGTAAAAGGGCGGGATATTTTTGAACAAATTTAGCTTACTCAAGAAATCATTTCTGATCTTGATAAAAAATGCAGAGGACGAAATATTGTCTTCAAGCTGGATATGATGAAGGCCTATGATAGAATCGAGTGGGATTTTGTGCTCAAGGTATTACGCAGGTGTGACCATGCCGACCCGGGGGTTCGGCGTGGAGTCGCACCAGAGGGAGGAGATCACAGCCATGCCAAGATGGCGAAGGCGCAAGATAGGATAAAAGAAAAAGAAAAAGAGTCACCACCTAGTCTTTTAAGGGAAAGACGAGGAAAACCACAAAAGATCGGATGCGAGAGATGCAAATGTGAAGGCTAGATGTCTGCTAACCAGAGGATAGGTAAGGATTCCTATTACGCACGAGGAAGGTGTTAGGCACCCTCATAATCCCGAGAAACTCGGCCTTTCTAGTCTAAAACGCTTGCAAAAGGCTAGATGAATGCTTGCTAAGCCTAGATCATTCTCTAATCATGTTAATATGTATGTCATGACAAAATTGGATGAATGTGCAAGATGATGTACGAAAACTGCGAAGAAATCCACATGAAATGACGAAATCGTAAAATATGACACAACAAAGAAAATCACATGAAATGACGAGGTTTTTTGTAAAGAACGCTTCAGAAAACCATATTGATATCAAGAAGATAAAAAGTGAGGTCAACCCAAATCCTCGGAATCATGGAAAAAGTTATGAAAATCAAAGGGGAGAAATAATCTACAAATGGACCAATGTGGGCCTTCCGGTCAATTAGTGTACGCTCTCGGGCGATGAAATCCAAATCAAATCAAACATCTGAAATGTAGGATTAAAGCAAATGAAATCGGATATCAGATAAGAAACTCTGAAAGCAAAGTGAAGAAAAAATTCATGAAAGAAAGGCATGAGATGCCGACTTGCTAAATAGGGATACAAATGTGAGGAGAAATAATATGAAATGCATGGATAAGTGCCTAAATGTGAAAAATTCTAAAGAATGGCTTAGGCAAGGACTATGCAAGACTGAGTGCAAAAATTGAGATGCATGTTCATGAATTGGAGGCATAGGGGCAATTTGGTCATTTTCCTGACCAGATGTGATAAATGCTAGCATGGGAGTGATGCATGGTCTAAGTTATGTCAAAATGCATGTCAAATGTCCAGAAGATGTTATTTTGCAACAAAACATGAAGAAGAAAAACAACAAAATGATGTAAACATAATAAGGGACAATGCAAAATTCACAAAAAGGAGTGAGAATCTGGATGAAAAATATATTCATAACTTCTATTATAACATGAAGATGATGGATCCAATGTCAATGTGGCACTGAGATGTGAAAATTGTACTTGGGTAATTTCCTGAAAAATCAGGGTCTAAAGTGAAAAATTCACACAGAAGTGAAAATGTGACTAAAATGTGAGACTAAAGATCAATTCACAGTGAGAACATGATTTTTAAATGGAATCTATGATTAAATGCAAAATATGAAATGCAATGAGTGAACAATATTCCAAAATATGCAAGGAAACATTTAAAACCCTAAATGATGGATTTAGAAATAATCTAAGGACCTATATGCAAATTGTATGTGCTCAGGAATGGTTTGATGTGAATCTAGGGACTTTTATGCAAACTTTCAGGGCCTGAATGTGATAAAAATTAGGGTTTTATATTGGTCAGTGCAATTATAAAATTTCCTAAGGTCTAGGATGCAAAATGCACAAAGAAAACTCATTTTTTTTAAGTTCTAGGGACATAATGCAAAAGATCAGGACCAAAATGTAAATAAAATTCAATTTTAATAATAGACAGTGTGATTTTTAAATCTTTTAGGGCTCAGATTGCAAATTTCCTAGAGAAAATTCATTTTAAAAGATTCCAAGGGCTAATTGCAAATGTTCAGGACTTAAGTGTAAAGAAATCATGATTCCAAGGACTTATATGTAGACATGGAAAACGGGCAGGGCCGGGCCGCCGCG
>JAMKQA010025968.1:0-24897 GCA_024699735.1 Posidonia australis
ATCGCTCAAGATATTAGATCCCTGATCTTATTATGCAATACTCTTGCATCAACTCTTGGCCCGGCACACGAGCGATATTTCTGAGCATTAAGACACACCCCTACACATCATGCGCCTATACTCTAGACACTACTCATTAGCATGGCATGGTATATCGCCCTCGGGCGTACAGCAAAAGGCTGAAAAGCCGACATTTCATTTGCAAAAGAGAAATCATTAGAAGACCGATTCGTCGGGCGTGCGAGAGTGCCTAACACCTTCCTCACACGTAACAGGGATCCTTACCCGCATTTCTGGTTTTACGCAGCCCCTTTTATTTTGTTTGCATGATTCTTCATGTGTTTTATGGTTTTCCTCGTCTTCCATAATAGACTAGGTGGCGACTCTTGCATTTTTGCATTTTTTTCCTCTTTTCTTTCTGCCGTGGCTTTGTCGCTCCTTTGGCACACATACCACCTATCCGTGTGGGCCACCCCCGTCGGCATGGTTACAGTAGCATTTGGTATACTAGAATGAAAATATGCAAGAATGGAATGAACTCTGTAATGAAATTTAGAATGGAATAGAATTTAGAATGGAATAATTTTATTCCATTCTGGTGTTTAGTATGGAATGGAATGGAATGAATCAAAATGCTCTACCAAAACTTTTAGCTACCTAAATGGAAAAATCCAAAGAAAAAGGAACAAAACCAGATGTAACAGGAAACTTTGGAATGGAAACAGCAGAAAGATCACCAAAGACCTCATCATAATGCCTACAGTCCACATAAAAAGATTCAAGCTTTTATGATAACTACACAATCACACACACAGAAATAGGAAAATACGATGAAATCACTGAATACCTCATTGACTTGAGCTTTTTCAGGTTCCACTGATGCAGGATGTAAGAAGAGAGAGAGAGAGATAACAGCAAAACCCACAAGGAAAGAACGAAACTTTGGTGGATTTTAGGCAGGAACTGGTGGGTGAAGGGAGGGAGGTCAAGGAAGATCAGCGTGAACCTCATCATAATGGCATGGCATTGTGTAGAAGAAACAAAAAAAAACCTTTGTCATAGCGTCTTCCTTTAGAAGAATCACATCCTTTGGATGCAATTTCGATAGAATTCTGTTAAAGGAGAAAGATGAGAACATGGAGAAGAATGAGGGTGAGAGATTTCCAGAGAGATGCAGTAGTTAAAATTCCCATGTTCAACGAGAATTTGATTCATAAGGAATTTTATTCTTATGTCTATTTTAAAGTTTTTTTTGTACCAAACATCAAAGTAGAATTCTTTTATTTCATTCTAGTCCATTTTAATTCCCATTTCAACATATCCAACGCTGCATTAGCTTTTATATTTCGAAAACAAATAGAAACCATTTCCTTTTCCATCACAAACATCACTCAGGGATCGTTTGGTAGAACTTTTGGACAGTTTTTGAGTATATAATTTCTCTCTAGAAGATATAATGGTCCAATAGTTCTATCAAACACTACCAGTTTCTTAGAAGTATGTAGCTTTTAGGTCAGTAATTCTTTTACATTTTCAGAAACTGATTTATGACAACTTCTAACTAGAAACTAGTTTCTATACTTGGTTTCAAAAATTGAAGTTTTACCAAACGAACACTTAGATAACATTTGGTAACGATTATTTTTAACGATTTATTAAAAATAATTACTTATGGATAAAAAACTCAACCAAACACATAAAAAAAATAACTTATTTAAAAAAACTAACTTTTTTCTCATGTATAAAATTCACAAAAAAAAAGCTAAAAATGAAAAGTAGAAGGGAACTTAAAAAAAAAGTTAAGATCTTTTTACCGTTATTTCCCATATTGTCCTTATTGGAAATAGAATATTACACATAAAAAGCAAACACTCCACGGACCACGAGCCTTAATCCAGCCCGGCGCCCCGGCCGCTCCTTCTCCCGCTTCCCTTGGGCGACGACGAACCTAATCCCAGCCCGGCCGCTCTTCTTCTTCCCCTTCCTCCGGCGGCGACGGCGGCAGAGCTTCTCGAAGACGGAGGTAAGATAAGTTCCTGTGATCCCGCTTTCTGTGATTTTGGTCTCTTGTTTTCCCCCTTTCTCGCCATTCCTGTGATACCCCTTTCTCGACTTTGTGGGTCTGAAATCTGTTTCCCCGCTTCTGAAACCTTTTTTTTTTTTTCATTTTTTGGTTGTTTTGGGCTTATTATGCTTTGTCTGTATGGAAACCGTGACAGCTATTGAAGTTTGCTATCAATAGATAGCGGCACGAATAGATGCTATGTCTGTATGCTTGCTATGCTATGTTTGTTTTTTTTTTTTCGTTTTTTGGTTGTTTTGATTGGCTTCAGCTTGGATATACAAGGTGAAGTAGGGTCATTCAGACCTAAGAATCTCAAGGATGCCAGGGAAATTGCTTATTTATAGGAAGTGTTCTTAAGTGGGGCAGGAAAAAGCTAAGGAATGCTAATGAAGGTGAAAGGGTAGGTTTTCGTAGTAGAAAAAGGAGTGTTCTTGAATAATTTCAGTTAAATTCATTCTTGAAAATTTTAACTAGTTTGATGTATTTTGCTTGAGCATGTTCTTTGTTCTTAAAAAACTTCCTAGGTTCATCCACTGTTTCCTTTTTTAATGCTCTAATGTCTTTGCCTAAATCCTGCTGCTTAAATTCCATGTTCTTTGTAGTTGTACACTTGAGTATGGGTTCATGTGCAGGTGTTATTTTGCATTTCTTAACAAATTAAATGAGTTGGTCTATGAATCTTGTATTGCTGCTTGTAATGAAATTATACGGACCTGCAAATACCGTTTTACATGAAGCATGCTATAGGTCTAGTGGGCATATTAATTCAGAATTGATATCTCTGTTTCTTGCCTTTGGACAAGAGTCTTATGCCTTAATCAAGTATGTTTTCATGGTGAAGAGGCATGACTTGGTTGCCTGGTTGTTTTTTTTCTCTACCAGTACAAACCCATGGAAAGAATTATAGCTGCTTGTGTCATGCATTTTCCAGAGAAACTATATTTGTTATTTAACTGCTGAGTGAGTAAATCTTAATTTCGTTTATTAAGATGGCTTGGCTCTTGTTTCAATATCACCACTTGTTGCAAATAGACTATGCAGCCCATGTTTTTGCGATGCCGACTTTGCTAAGATGTTGGTACAAATACATGTAAGGAATCCGAATTCAAGGATTATGATAAAACTCTTATGGTTACCTACTACCTGCTGAAACTATCTGCCTATTAAGTAAAGTGGAATCCTTTTTGTTTATTGCTTGGCTCTTGTTTGAGCATATTCCTAGCAGTAAATTTGAGGTTGAACAGAGCGACATAATGCTTTCAAAACAAAAAATTTATTCCTGCTTAACTTTTTTCTTCAAAAACCGGATTACCATCTTCTAGAATACTACCTGAATATTCAGAATTGTCTGCAACTTTTGTTTGTGTTTAATTTTCTATTATACCGTATAGAACAACTGAGAGAAAAATAGATTCTCGGTTTAGAGGTTAAGATTTTCTTGGTGAGAACAGGAAGTTAGTTTGAATGTTTTTATGGTGGTGTTCATAAAAGGGCTATTGGGTGCCTCTGTGTGTGTGTGTGAGGTTAAGATTTTGTAATATCAGCTTTCATGATTGGAGAAGCTATAATCCAGTTTCTGGATAATCTTCCAGAAGTGAGATACCCCAAATTGTTATGAGAACCTCCCTCTTGTAAACTCTCTATCTTACTACTCTCTATCTTACTACCCATCCTGTAGCATAATTTCCTGTGTATGTGATTCTTTTGTTGTTACCGCAACATGGCTAAATCAGAACTCATCACGTTAAGGATATATAACAACCCTATAAGAGATGGTTCTTGAAGGCACATAGGTGAATGATCTGGTTTTCATGCTCTGATAGTTTAAACCATCTTTTCACAATGTATGTTTTGTTGCCATGACCATAGCTAGTTTTGTGCACTGCTGCTTCCGAAGATAATTATTTTGCAACACTATTATGTATTAGAGTTTATTTAGTACCTGGCAACTGGTAGGATAATGAAACACTTGATTTGTCTTTTATTTATCTGAGTCTATAAGATCTCCATATTGTTGTATAATGATCTGTCTGTTGAGTTTAAGTAGTTGCATGATTTGTTTAGCATCATTTTTTTTCTTCCTCTTATTGTCCCCATTGGCGTAGAATATTGGGTCCTTTTTATGTACCAACGTAAAAAACTATCTTTTCTGGGACGATACTATTTGAGAAAGTTTGTGGCAGTTTCCTGGTATTATTGACTTGGAGATTGGTATATTTTATGTCATTTCCTCTATGAAAAACATGAAGACTTTATATTCTTTTGGAGATTATTGATTAACTATTATTTTTTATTTATTCGTAGTTTTATTAGTTTTTACACGTTTAATGTTTCAAACATGCTTATTTTGATGATTTTTACATATTTGATTATTATACAAGGCACGTTTATATATAATTGATTCATTACAAAGATTTATTATTTTATTATGTATTAATTCATTTGGCCAATTAACCCACCCATAACTCATTATCCAAATAGGTTTGGCTGGGTTACGAGTCATCACTTGACCCGTAACTCGAGATCTCAAAACAAGGTGGTTTATGGGTTGACTCCTAAGTTGACCCAATGTGACCCATTGGAACTCCTAACCCACAATCACTCTTCGGAATGTAGTAAATCCAATATATTCTCTTTGGTGTTGAAGGTTGATTACTTGGGTTCTAAGTTGGATGAAGGCCATTGTGTCCATTTCTATTTGACAACTACTTCTTCCATGCTAATCAATTGTTGAGACCTGGATCTTGCTCAAGAAATGTCTCTCTTACAATTTGCATCCATATAAGTACTTTCCAAGACAAACTCAATTCTTTGAAGATATGTCTTGAGATTGATCTATTTGACTTCATGATTGAAAACCTTGGAACCAAATAAAGGAGTTTATCTCATCACTTCAAACCTAACATATCTTTTGATGATATATGACCTCCTTCTTTAGGAGGAATGTTTTATTAAGTGTCTCATTATTGAAATATACATAATTGTGACTCTGTTTATTACTAATATTATGGAAATTAAATGATATGAACTTAACCTTGGCCTAAGCTAAAGATACCCTAATTTGAGCCTGAACGAGGCCTAAGCCCTCAATAACCATGAAGAACAAATCTAATATAAGGAGCGTTTGGTATGTTGGAATGGGGATCGAAATAGACCAAAATGAAACGAAAAAAATCCATTCTAATGTTTGATACACAAATAAGTTTGAAATAACCATGAGAATGGAATTTCCTTGGGAATTGATTTCCATTGAACATGGAAATTCCATTCTTTGTCTTGACAAGGAATTTGATTCCCATTCCATTGGGAATCAACATCCAACAAAAACCCAATGTCTCACACCTTACACCCCTCCCTCGTCTGCTCCCTTCCTTACTCGACCCCCCTTCTTTCTCTGTTTCCCTCCCCTCCCTTCCTTTGAGGCCTCCATTGATAGTCCTTCTCCCTCCTCTACGCCTTTGACCCTCTCCCTCCTCTACAGGCTAGAATCGACAAACCCCTTCCCTCCTCTGTGGCTAGAATCGACGACCCTCCTCCCTCCACTCCCTGCCTCTTCCACTCCCTTCATTCCTCTGCTCCTTGGTCCTTGTTGTCCTAGAACGCCAACCTCGTCCATGGCCTTCTTGCTCCGACACAATTGGTATGAATAATTTTTTATTTATTTAAATTCTTTTGAGAAGAAATATTTTATCATGTTTGTTGAGGACAATTTTTTTATGTATTTAAATTATTTTTAGAAGAAATATTTTACCATGTCTATTAAGAAAATATTTTTGATATAATTTTGTATATTTTCACTGCTTAATAGTATGTTGATTTATTTTACAATGTCTGTTGATGTATTTTACCATGTCTGTTGATATATTTTACCATATATGTTTTGTATATTTTCTCTGTTTAACAATTTGTGTCCTAACCTTGATCAAGAACAATCATGTCTGTTAAATCCATCCTCACCAAATTTCACCCACTTCATGCCCTAATCTTGATTGAGAACTCCCTACTTTGTCAGATCCTCTTGTTCCCGTCCCTTCTTCCTCATTCCTTATCACCATGAAAGTATCAACACTGGCGACTCCACCTTAGCCTCATTCTCCTATCCCTCTCTGGTGGTCCTTGTCTTTTCCAACTCATGCAACACCAAGAATCCAAAGAATTACTACAAGAGGAGGAGGAAAGCACAACATCGAAAGAACCCAAACGAAAGCTTATCTCAAGTTCTGAATTGTAGCACTTTCCCGACGATTCTTCGGCTGGAGCTGCAAGAGGTCATCGGAGGTCCGCTTTAACTCCCATTTTTAACATGCATGAGGAAACCAAACCAATCTTCTCTTCCCCATGCATAACCATGCAAGCTTCTCCTTTTCACCATATTCACCACACTCACCCTCTTTCCTAGGCTGGGAACTCTTAGAAACCAGCAGAGCCAAAGGAGAAAAGAAAAGAACACCTCAAAGAAGAAGGCTTAGCAATGTATAAGTAGTTGACATGGTCAAAATTCTTTAGAAATAACTAGTGCTTTTGCCCTTGTGCTGCTAGAAGAGATGAGGACCACCGAAGAAGGAGAGGAGAATGAGGTTAGGGTGGAGTCACCAGTGTCGATGCTCTCATGGTGGCAAGGGATGAAGAGAAAGGGAAGGGAACTTGAGGATCTAACAAAGGAGAGAGTTCTCAATAAAGGTTAGGACATGACGTGGATGAAATTTGGTGAGGATGGATTGGAAATGAATTAATAGACATCATTGTTCTTAATCAAGGTTAAGACACGGATTGTTAAACATAGAAAATATACAAAACATATATGGTAAAATACATCAATAGACATGGTGAAAAGCATCAACAAATATGATAAAATACATTAACATACTATTAAACAGAGAAATATACAAAAATACATCAAAAATATTTCCTCAGCAGACATGGTAAAATAGTTTTTCTAAAAATAAAGTAAATACATCAAAAATATGTTATTAACAAACATGGTAAAATATTTCTTCTCAAAAGAATTTAAATATATAAAAAATATTCGTACCAACTGTGTCAAAGGAGGAAGGCTACGGAGGAGGATGACGCTTTAGGATGACGAGGATCAAGGAGCAGAGGAGTGTGGAGAGTGGAGGAGGGAGGGGAGTCGTCGATTCTAGCCACAGAGGAGGGAGGAGGTGGAGGATGCAAAGGAGAGAGGGAGGCCCTCAATTCTAGCCTACAAAGGAAGAAGGGGGCAAAAGGTGTAGAGGAAGGAGGGGGGCCATCAACGGAGGCTACTGAGGAGGGAGGGAAGTAGAGAAGGTAGGGGGATCGAGTAGGGAGTGGAGTAGATGAAGGGAAGGGGCAAAGTGTGAGGTGTCAAGTTCTTGTTGCATGTTGATTCCTAATGGAATGAAAATCAAATTCCTTGTTTTATGAGAAGAAATGAAATTCTCATGTTAAATGGAAATTCAATTTCTAAGGGAATTGCATTCTCATGATTATTTCAACTTATTTGTGTACCAAACATTGAAAAGGTTTTTTTTCATTCCATTTTAGTCTATTCTAATCTTCATTCCTACATTACCAAATGCTACCTAAGTTAGGTTTGATCTTCATGGTTGTTGGGGGTTTAAGCCTTATATCAATTAATTTCCATAATAGTAATAGTAGACAGAGTCACGATTATATGTATTTCAATAATGAGACACTTAATAAAACGTTCCTCCTTAAGAAGGTCATACATCATTAAAGGATATGTTAGGTTTGATGTGATGAGATAAACTCCTTTTATTTAATTCCAAAGTTTTCAATCATGAAGTCAAATAGATCAGACTCAAGACACAAGGCAACAAGAAGAAGTTTTTCCATTGGAAGATTAGAGGTTTGTCTTCAAAGAATTGAGTTTGTCTTGGAAAGTGCTTATATGTATGCAAGCTGAAGGAGAGAGACATTTCTTGAGCAAGATCTAGGTCTCAACAATTGATTAGCATGGAAAAAGTAGTTGTCAAATAGAAATGGACACAATCGCCTTCATCCAACTTAGAACCCAAGCAATCAACCTTCAACACCAAAGAGAATATATTGGATTTACTACATTTCGAAGAGTGATTATGGGTTAGGAGTTCTAATGGGTCACATTGGGTTAGGTTAGGAGTCGGCCCATAAAGCAACTTATTTTGAGATCTCGAGTTACGGGTCAAGTGATGACTCGTAACCGAACCAGACCTATTTGGATAATGAGTTATGGGTGGGTTAATTGGCCAAATGAATCAATTGATAATAAAATAATAAATCTTTGTAATGAATCAATTCTATATAAACGTGCATTGTATAATAATCAAATATGTAAAAATCATCAAAATAAGCATGTTTGAAACATTAAACGTGTAAAAACTAATAAAGCTACGAATAAATAAAAAATAATAGTTAATCAATAATCTCCAAAAGAATATAAAATCTTCATGTTTTTCATAGAGGAAATGACATAAAATATACCAATCTCCAAGTCAATAATACTAGGAAAATAGGTTTAGAATTTCTTTTAAATGTGTAAAATTATAAAAAAAAAATCTTATTCTAATAGGTTAACAAATTGGATGATATGTCCAATCCATGACCTAACCCGTTAAGAGTTTGGGTTAATGGGTCTAGTAGATTTGTTTTTTTAAACCTATATTCTAGAATAATAGGATGAGTCAAATGAGTCAATGGGTTCAACCCAACCTATTGATGCCCTAACGTGGGTTATCATTTCTTAGGCTCAACAACATGAAGGAGGTCATGTATTGTAAGAGCATCAAGGAATTGATGTTTCCAACCAAAGAAATTGTCCTGTTCAATTGGTGTCTTGGAGTGGTGGGAGATGTTGAATAATGTGGGAAGAGAAACAAAGAAAGAAGGGAAGTCTTGGTAGTGGTATCATAGATGGGAGATGAATTATTAGAGAACTCCATGAATACTATTAGAGAAACTCTTGTAACATGTAGAGAAATCTAGAGCTAGAAGAAGAAAGTAACATATTATTATCAATTTGTTGTATGGTGGTGTAATTGGCTTTTGATATAAAGTCTGTGAATCTTATGAGCAAAACACGTTCCATTTGAGTTTGGCTTTCACATTGAGTCCATCTTCAACACTATCATCTGACTCATTTAGACGACCCTTGAGATAAGTCATTTCAATTGTTGCAAAAGAAGTGGTGGAATTCGATGGTTGGGTTTTCATCGATTTTGGTTAAAGAAGTTTTGTTGGGTGAATCTAGGAACGTCATAAGCTTGTTAATTTATTTTCTTGTAGGCCATGTCGTGCCAATGAATTTTGTTTCTTGTTGGTCATGTGGTGTGATTTAATTTGATTTCTTGTTGACAATGTTGGCAGTCATAATGCCAACAATGATGTATTTGATAGTGTTAGCAATGATGCAATCATGAAACATTTTCAAAACATGAAAACACATCGAGGTCAATGGTAATTTTACTATGTCAAAAATTTTAACTTTTATTTTTATTTGGTATTTAGACCTCGTTAGTTGAAATTCCTAGATTTGCCCCTGCAGTAGCACTTGCACCATCTCCAACAAGGCCCACTGCTACCAGCAATCCAACTGCCACCATAGTTGAGGCATCACCAATCAGCACCAACATCTCTTTCTCATTGGTCAGCAAACCAACTGCCATCACCAACATTCCACATCAAGGTCCTCTCTCTCTCTCTCTCTCTCTCTCTCTCTTCCATGTCTCTCTTATTTTTTCTGATTTTTTTCTATTTTTTATACAAAAATGACATGCTCTAATTTGTATCATGTTAGAAATAGTTTGGGGGTCAATTATGTAAGAAATACATACTGATTTTCTAAATTTTCTCTTATAGTTTTCCATTGTTTGTGATAATCAAATGTTGTTCATTAAACAAGTATATATTGCTCATTTATGAAACATGCATATTTCATTGGTTTTTTTAATTTTTTGAGAAGTAATAATGTTTGTCTTGTTAGAGATAATAACTAATTATATGTATCAAGGATGAGGTAGCATCTCAATTTTAATTGTTTATGCTCTACCATAGGTGAAAATCCTTTTTGTTTTAGAAGTAGAGTTTGTGATGCTAAGATTGTTTAGTTTTTTTATTTGCTTCACAATTTCATTCTTAAAGTGGATCAAGAAGGTTTACTTCAAGATGAATTAAAAAAAACTGGAAGGGCAATGTTCTAGAAGTTCCTAAAGAGCTAGATGAGAAAGAAGAAATATATAATGGTATTGGATTAACTCAGGAACAAAGAGAAAGCAATAGCAGTTCAAATGCATGAAAACGTAATGAATTTTATGTGGCATGGCCAATATTTGTGATTCATTTCTAATAATTGTGCACAAACAGGCCCTTAATCCACTCTTGGATCTTCACACAATCTCAATCCAAGGCCCTTACTGCACATTTGACTTCAGATCTTGAGGGTAAGTTCTTCCCTCAATATAAGGCTTGTTATGTGGCTGCTTGTCCAGAAAAACTTACAAATTACTACCAAGTTCAAAGACAGATTTGGAGCAGGGATGTGGATGTTGCATGTGTTTTTGTGGAAATTCAGAATAGTCAGGTCCATCTTTTCATTTCAGTGCCCTTTTGTGCAGAATTTTTTGCTATCACTGGGGGCAAAGTTGAATCTGCAGTTTGACTTTGGGGATATAGATGCCTTTAAGATACTTTGGGAACTTGATCACATGTTGTGGAGACAAGGACAAGATGGGACTATTGAAGCTAGTTGTATATGCTGGAGCATTTGGATTTTAAGAAACTACTTGTTATTTAATAATGAAATAGATAACTCTGTGCTGTCGGTATATGGTTGCTGGCAATTATTATTTTTTGGGTGGGACTTGTGTTCTCTGTTGCTAAGACTGCTGCTTGGAGTTCCCCTGCATAGTTTCATTTGTTGATCTTTAGACATCTAGTTTATCGATTTTGTACAGTTTGTAATTTTCATAAATGGTTGTTTTGTCCTATCATTTCCCCAAAAAGATCCATCACATTTGACATGAGGAACTTGTCGGATGTATGGAAAAAGTAATAAGTTGAGAAACAAGGAATTCTTTAGATCGATGAGAAAGATTACGCAGAAGGTAGATCCTCTGCGAAGGCCTCCATTGCTGTGTGGCTTGGAGTCCTTGTTTGATTATGATCTCTGTCTTGAGTGGTTTCAGCTTTTTTCCTTTTTCTCTGTTTCTGTTCTGGAACAGCTTTTGTTTTTAACTTGTGTCTCTACCTTAAGAGTCTATGCTGTCTTTCTTGCTGTTTTGACTTGATGTTTTTTTGGTTGTAATAGACAATTTGGAGTTTCAATTGGTTGGAATAGACAATTACTCATACTGAATGTTTGATCAAATAAAATTTTCCCAGATGTCTTTGCAGGACCGTCTCAATAAGTTTAAACAGCAACAAGAGAGATGTCAATCTACACTTACTAGCAATGCTGCTCGATCATCATCTTCAAAGTCAAATCATCAAAAGTCAATCAGTCAATCATTATCAAACATTTCTTTAGCTCCAACTAAAGCTCCCACGGCAATTAAATTTTCAAGTGATACAGAGAGGCTTCAACACATAAACAACATTAGGAAAGCCCCTATTGGTGCTCAAATCAAGCGCGTTATTGGCCTGCTTCTAGAGGTATATTTTTTATTTTTTTATTCTTTGGTGATAAAATCTCATGTTGCTTACCTCATGTACTGAGATAATTATGGTGGTTGTGGTGGTAATAAAATCCCTAGTGCTGGTGGTAATGTAGTGTAGTTATTGGTCACCTTGAAATTCGAGAAACTGAGATTTTTCTTTTGGATAATCAGCACTGAGAAACTTGATAACAACAACCTTATCTACTTTCCTTCACAATAAACTGACAAGTTTGTTTCTGTTGTGCTTTATAACAAGCTTTATGTACTTCTGCAGACAAGACAGGCTCTCACTCCGGAGCAGATCAATGAAGCATGTTACGTGGACATTAATGGCAACAGAGGTGTATTTGACAGCTTGAAGAATAATCATAAAGTGCATTATGATGGAAAGCGCTTTTCTTACAAGGTAAGCATCATCTAGCACTGGTTGTTGTCTCCCTATGATCAAATTGTGACAGTTGAGTTCGAAGTTGTATTAGTGGGAAAATAGGGTTACCACTCTATTTACTTGGTTATCATTCAACATGCAAATGCCTGTTATTTGATAATGGAAAATAGAAGTGATTGATGATTCATTGGTTTTTGTGGAGCCTTAGTGTTTCTATCTTTTGGTTTAAGCTAGTATAGGATCTTCCCCACTTAGATTATTAGTAAGGTACATGTGCTTAACTCAGTTGGGCTTGGACAATGCTTATCAGAACACACCTATCAGTGGTTTCAAATCATCCCCTAAAACTTCACTTGGATGGGGAAAAAAATAAAAAGACAAGGAGGACTAAAGAAGACACACAAACAGTATGCTGTAACCAACTAATCCATTCATTCACACTTCATTTGCAAATCAGAGACGTTCTCAGTTTGAAAGATGATAGTTGGATATACTGTCACTCACAATTTACTCTTTTAGCATGCATTGGTCTACCAGTAAGTTTAATTCATGCCTCAATTGCTAAATCAAGTTTTACCTAGTCCAGCCACATCCATAGCTGTTTTTCCTTTTATGATTGATATATAAAACTGATGTAAATATCTTCTTTATTTGCAAGCTAATGACAGGTTACTTGCTTTTACAACTAACTCTTTTTTTCCATATACAGTCAAAGCATGATGTGAAGGACAAAGGTCAACTTCTTGTATTGATAAGAAAATATCTTGAGGGTCTTGCTGTAATTGATGTTAAGGATGCATATCCATCTGTTATGGAGGACTTGCAGGTAATCCAAAGCCTCAACTCATTTATCATCACAAAATTATATTAGTTGTGCTATGTTGCAGTCTGTTGCGCCATGAGTAATGTACAAAGCTGTCTGCTGTCATTTGGTGCTGTTACACCATCAAATTTTTATTGTTTGAAAATGGTCTATTGTTTTACTATGAAGTTTAAACCATTTTTTTATTACCCTTGTTATCAGTAAAATGCCATCACTGTTAACTACCAGAACATTACAAAATGGTTCACGTTATGTGTATTCATTTTGATTAAATGCCGTATATATAGGCTTTGAAAGCAGAAGGTCAAGTTTGGCTTCTATCGAACATGGACTCCCAGGAAGACATTGTCTATCCAAACGACCCAAAATGTATGTTAAAGGTGGATGACGAGCTGAAGCAGCTCTTCCGTGGAATTGAACTTCCACGGGACATGGTTGACATTGAGAAAGATTTGCAAAAGAACGGCATGAAACCTGCAACCAATACTGCCAAGAGACGTGCAACAGCCCAGGTCCATGGCATCCCATCTAAACCCAAGCCAAAGAAGAAGCGGGAGATCAGCAAAAGGACGAAGCTTACAAATGCCCATCTCCCTGAGCTCTTCAAGAATTTGGATGTCCCAAATTCATAATGGTCGAAATTGTCCTTTACACTATCACGTTTATAAGCCTAGGGTGAAAAAGATCTTGTATGTATGATATTAGTGAATGGAAATGTAGTCCATGCTATTGTTCCTAGCAAATATTTTGCAGCCTTGTGTTACTGTAACTTATTTTCATGATCTTGAGATTTCTTCACAAGAACCGTATTCTGTGTTTACAGTGAATAGGCTAGTCATAAAATTGGAAAAATCTTATGTTCTATATGCTTTATCGTTCCATTCAAACAAATCATATTACCTGTTGGCAACGATACTTGGTTCTTTGGATACCATGCTTGCTTTGGTGATAGCATGTAGAACTTGGTTTTAATGACAGCATATATTATAAAGCTTCTTTAGATCCAAATATGATGTGAGTTCATGTAGTCGATATTTTCAAGATAGGAGTTCAATTCCATTCTCACTACCAGTATAATAAATTAATAAGAGAGATTGAAGATCATCCTGTGTTCTAAACAACTAGTGGTGAAACAAAAGAAAAAATGTCAGACGAGAGAGTCTAGTCATGAGTTACATCGTTAGAAATTCACTTCCTAATTTATCTGTATGGGATCCTTAAATTATCGTAGTTGAGAATAAACATCTTGAAAAACTTCAAGCATGCCTTGAGGTATTTGTTCTCCACTCAATTAGTCTTTTGATGTCTTCGTCTAGTGTCACATTAAGATTATCAAACAATGTAAGGATTTAGAAGTAACTTATGCAAGTTTTAAATGTGACTTCCACCATTTTTCTCTAGTGTAGAACTTGACCTCACACAATATTCAGCTACTACACTTATGGTTCATACACTTTGATACCAGCTTATCATGAGCAGAGTCCAAACCTGATAGCTTGGTCCGATGCATGATGAGTTTTTGAAGCGCTACTGTTGAAATATCCGTAAAATTCATTTTGTAATTATTAATATTTTATGAATTTTATTTCTAGACGGGTGTTACTGTTCCGAGGCCTGTTGTGTGGTTTTGTATTTTTAGACTTAGACCTCGTGGGTCGGCTTCTATTTGCGTGTCCCTGTGCGTAGTTTGACACTGTGCATTGTGGCACTGTGAGTGTGGGACCTGGGTGTGGGGCCATGTGGGACCCAGTGTGGAGTTCGTGCGGGGCCCGCGTTCGTGGGCCGTCGGTTGTAGCTGGTGGTTGGTTGCTCGTGCGGTGTGTCGGTGGCTAAGATGTGCAGGTGAGCACGTTCCCAGCTACTGCAGGCGTAGGCTTTATAAGCCGTACCACACTCCTCCGTCACCCATTGCTGTCTTTTTCTTCTTTCTACTTTTTTCCTTTTCCTCCTCAACGCGCATTTCTCCCTTCCCCACCCTTCTTTCCCTTCCTCCCCACTCCTTCTCCGCCCCTTCTCCTTCCACTCGTCTCCACTGTCTTTCCCCTGCATCACGTGTCGAGAGAGAGAGAGAGGGAGCGCAGCGGAAGGACTGAGGTTGCTCGTGGAGCTTGGGTGGAGTGTTCCTGAGGCTGTGGAGTGCTCCTGTGGCCATGTTTTCGTCGGAGTCGGCCGGAGATCACTGTAGGCGTTTTCAGGTACGCATCTCCACCTCATGTAATAGAGAGCATGGAATTGGTAGAAAATGCTAAGATTACATGAAATCTAAGTAAATTTACATTCTTAGAATTTATTGTGATTTTATAAGAATTTATGACGCATTTATGATGGTTGGTGCATTTTGGGTCCTTTTGACTCTTCTGTCTTTCCAATTTTATATCTTGATGCATAGTGAATGGATTTTTGTTTTGTTTATTGGGATTTGGACTAGACTTGAGGGTCTACATCTTATGTTTTATGCAAGATTTTTGGTACTTGTTTAGGAGGTCTGATCGGAGGTCCCAGTTGGGACGATTTCAGAAGATAGGATTTGGGCCGTTTTCTTGTTTCGCAGAATTCGATATACCGAAACGGAAACGGCATACCGAATCAGTGGATTTCGGTACACCGATTCTATTCGACATACCGTTTTTTTGTTAGTTTGGTCCTCTGGTCGAAATTCTGTCGTCGGATTTTGGACGGTCGCCCGAAGCAGGATATTTCGGTTGACCGAACCAGTTTCAGTATACCAAATTTAGCCTGAGTGTTGACCGTTGACCTGATTCAGTCGACCGATCCAGATCGGTCTACCAAACCAAGGATTTTCGGCATACCAGACCTGTTTTAAGGCATGCCGATTCTGGGCCCAAATGTGTTTATAAAATGCGTTTTTCCGAGGGCTTTCTGGATTGTCGTGTTTTGTCCCATTGAGGGGAGACTGTGGGCCATCGGTGGTGGTCTCCTGAGACACCCGATGCGTCGTTTTGTCGAGGTTTTGGAAGAATTTTCAAAGATACAAAAATGGTTTTGGAAAATGGATTTCAAGGAATAGTTGGCCTATTTTGGAAAATGTTTTTCTAGTTTTCTATGCGCGGGCCGAGACAGTGTGAGACCTTGTCGCTGGGATTAGGGAATGTGACGACATTCTCGGGTGGTTGGGCGCGACTCCCTGGTTGAGGTTGGGGCCTAGATACCTGAGGCTGAGGGGCGTCAGGTCTTGGAGGTATGAGACTCTTTGACTGTCGTCTCGAGGCTAGGGTTGTGGTCCGTGGTTTGAGGTGTCTTGTGGCATGACGGGGAGGTATGATATTCTTGCTGTCACTATGAACATTGAGGCTCGGGTGTTGTCGGGTGTGGAGGTATGACACTCCCTTTTGAGCACCGTGTGTAGAGGACGTCGTGAGGAGGCCTACCCTGTGGTGGCCAGTGTGGGTGGGACACGTGCCCCGTAGCTGGTAGTGTCTTGAGAGACAAGACAGCCTTCCGAGGGAGGGGTTGGCTTTTGAGGGTTCTCCTGAGAGAGGGGAATCGAGGGACGGTGAACACTCCTGCACAGGGTGGCCGTCATCGTGGTAGTGCAGAACGCTGTGATCGCTCCTCAGCGGACTGCGTGTGGCCAGAGTTAGGTTGCCTAGCGTCGGGCTTCCCGACTCACTATGTGTTGTTTTGGCCATTGAGGGCCTTTGCTTGTGGCTTTGAGCTAGTAGTGTCCCGGATGTGTGTTTGGCCGCTGTGGGTCTGGTTTATGAGGTTTTGGAAAAAAATAGTTTGCAAAATGAATTTAAAAAGGAAAATTAATTAAGTTTTGTTTTTCGTGGTTTTCCTTAGGGTGCGTACTGGGTGACTTCTGTCACTCATGCGTTTTCCTCGTGTTTTTGGTTGGCAAGGTGCAGGCATGCAAACGTTTAGCGTAGTACATATAGTTTGGAGTCTTCTAGTCGCACAAACAGGTTCCTGGTAGTTAGATATTTACTGTTTGGCTTTAATTTTCCCGTAATTTAATTGTTTTAAATTATTGTGGAAAATTTGAGGCGTGGCAACTGTTGAGGAAGAAAACAATATTACTTGCCTACAACTACGGGTCTGATTATTCCATAGAAAGGAAAAGCAAAATTAGAATCAAAAGAAAAGGAATGGAAAGTAATATCTCTAAATTCCACATCCATAAGAGAAATTTACATGGGTTAGAAACCAAATAAGATTTATTAACATGGGTTAGAAACCAATGGAATTTACTTTTCAATGAGAAGTGTGCACAAACAATATGATTTTAGAACGATCTTTTTTTCTCTTTTGGTTTCTCTTCCTTTCTAAGGCTTGGAATTGCTTTTGGAACTATGATTTTTAATCAAAAGTCTTTTTTTGTACTAAAAGTTATATATTATAACTTTTCTGTTAACAACTTTTTTTTTGTTCAAATAACAAAAAAGTTGATAAGTGTTTTTGAAAAAAAAACCTTCTAATAAAAGACCTATTTGAAACTGCTTTTCTTGGAGAAACACTTTTTGACAAAAGATGTAGTTCTAAACATAGTTACGTTAAAACTTATAAGTTAAAAGCATAAGCATGAGTAGTGCTTAGGAGTGAAAAATCTTTAAGAAATAACTACATTTGATGAAAGTCAACCTAACAGATACCATAAATTCTCCTAAACATAAATGCCAGAAATATATATTTTTTTTCACTTTCATTATAGTAAAAGTTTCTTTATTTAATTTCATTTATTTACTCTAGGATTTTTTTTAATAAATAAGTGTAAGAGTTGTCATGTAGTTTCTATATAAATGCAATAACAAAAATAAGAAAAAGATGGTGAAATATACATTTTTTTTAATATCTTATGCATTAGAGGTGTCATAGGGATTGGACAACTTGACCCAACCTGCCTTGGGCCCAACCTAGTTCGTAAAGGTTGCGAGTTGGTTAGTCTGGCTAGTACATGCTATATGGGATGGGCTAGGCCTAGGTACTTAGGCCAAGGTTTGAGTCGCCACAACTCAACATTATTTAATTTTTTGTATGTATTTTATATATTTTATGTAATTATTTATGTAATTTTAATTGTTTATTGTGTAAAAGAACCTTGATTTTGTTAATTATATATTTTATTTTGTAATTTTATATGCATCGTTAGTTATTTATGTAATTTTATTGGTCTATTGTTTAATATTTTAATCAAATCTTGATTTTGTTTACTAAATAATATTTACTTACATCAATATTGTTTTTTTAATATTCCATTTGAAAGGGTCGACCCAGCTCACGCCTACCTAGTCCAGATTGATTAAGGACCAAGGGTTAGAATGGGCTGATGTCCTTCCTCTTAAGCCCGACTTGAGCCTAACCCTTGGCAAAACCAGGCCAAGCAGACACTACCAAGCCCTTGGCTGAACCAGGTGAGCCCGACCCAGGGCTTAGTTGGGTAGGAGTGGTAATTTTTGACCCGACTAGTGAATCCAACACGTCAACCCAACATTTAAATGGATTAGGTTGGAACCTTAATGAATTAGGGTCAGAGTCAACTTGTTTGACCTACTTAATAAATGAGTTGAATTTGGGTTTGATAGAGAAAACCTGTTTATGACCTGCTAACCTGTATATGTGTGTGTGTATGTGTGTAAGAGCCAAATTAGTTACATCTTCCCTCAAATTAACTATATTTTGAGAAAAGTTGCATCATAGTAGTTGGATTCTAATCCAATGATTGTTATGAAAACCACCATTGTGTAGTTAGTGGTTTTTTTTTTTTTTTAATGTTGAAAAAAAATCTATTAATTGGAAAATGACGTGTCAAATGATGTTTAACTTGGTAACTGGTTGTTTTTCATAGTAATTAGTTTATTTTTTTTCCTTATAAGATGTGCTTTTGAATAAACCCAACTTTGTAGCTATTAGTTACTTTTTTTCATATTTAAATATCTATTAATTGAGAAGTGACATGTCAAAATTACGTTTAACATAATAACTAACTGTTTCTCGTAGTAATTAGTTTATTTTTTTTTCCTTATATGATGTGATTATGAATAAACCCAACTTTGTAGCTATTAGTTATTTTTTTCCATATTTAAATATCTATTAATTGGGAAGTGACATGTCAAATTACGTTTAACATGGTAACAGACTGTTTCTCGTAGTAATTAGTTGAAAGTGCAAGTTGAACATGGTAACTGATTATTTCTCGGATTTGTTATTTTATTGTATTTGAATAAACCCACGCATGTAGCAATTAGTTGATTTGTTTATATATTTAAATTTCTAGATTTTTGAATTACTACATTTGATCAAACAATGTCATCTTCATTTAGTAATACTATTTACATTTATTATTACGAAATTGAAAACGATACTATGAAATCTATGGTTTAATAATATTGTTTCAATATAGTCATGTATTTGATTAGACAATGTCATCTTCGTTTAGTAATATTGTTTACATTTAGTATTACGAAACTGAAAATGATACTATTTTCAATTTAGTGATATGATTTTATAAATAGAGAATAGTTTTTAGTCAAAACTAGATTATGGTAATGAAAAATGATATTCAACATTTCAGTTTAGTATTACTAATTTGTGAGACAAATCAGTTTACTAAAAATAACAACCATGATGCATTGCTAATTTAATATTATACAATATTGAAATAATAATGAGAAATTGTATTCAACATTTCAGTTTAGTATTTCTACTTTGTAAGACAATTCAGTAATATGAAATTGATTGTTTTATGTTGAACACATACATGTAAGTCTTTGTGAAAAATCGACACCATCACAAAACCACCACATCAGACGAGAAATCCTGACGAAGGAATGAAATGGAGAGGTGTCCTGACGAAGGAATGAAATGGAGAGGAGGTGCATTTCAACTGAAGGCGACACGTGTTTAGAGGTAAAGGGGATCAGATCTGCGTAGACGGGAGTGGTTGAGTGGGAATAACGAGATTGGAGGGCAACGACAGTGTCACACAAGGGCGTGACTTCCCTTGGGCAATTGGGGAGAAACATCACATAGGGGCGCAACTTTTACTACTAGAAAATCTAGATTTTACAAGAACTTATAGCAAGTACATTAGGAGGACATGCCCTCACAATCGATTAGCGAAGAAATATAGTGAGGACAACACGAGGAACAATGTTCGCAAATATTTAACGAGGAAATCTACGACGATATTTCCTCGCAAATGCTTCGTCAAAATTTCTAAAAATTAGTCTTTTTTAGCGAGGACATGTTCTCACTTTATGTCCTTGCGATAATACCCTAAAATTTCATTTGCAACATTTTCTCCTTCTTCTTCCCTTGTTCCTCAATATACCTTCCTTACGCCTCTTCCTCCCATATTTCTCCCTCCTTTGGCCTGCAACTCCTCTTCTAGTCTTTGCCTCCTCCTCCTTCGGTCTCTGCCTCCTCCTCTGGCCTTTTCACTTCCTCCTCCTACAGCCCTCGCCTCCTCCTTCGTGTCCTTCGTGCCCTGTGTGCCTCCTATGCCCTCCATTCGACTCTGCTAGCCGTACGTGCTCCGCCTCCTCCTCATTTGGTCTCTACTCGCCTCCTTTGGCCTCTTCACTTCCTCCTTCTACCTTTGCTTCCTCCTCCTGCCTCCACCTCCTCATTCGTGCCTTGTGTGTGTACTGTGTCTTTCGTGCTACTCTGCCAGTCGTCTGTGCTCTGCCTCTCGTCCACCTCCTCGCTCCTCGTCGTGAGTTTGATGGATTTTCTTAAGAAATTTTTGATCTTTCCTTTTTCTGATTGTTGAGAGTGTATGTTTGATGCTTTGGTTCTTTTTTTTTAACAATTTTTGATGCCTATGTTTTTGTTTGTTTGATTATCTTGTTTGCAAGCATTGTAACAGTCCCCAGCTCTCTAGAATAAAAGACCTAATACAAAACTCATTTGAGAATTGAGATTGTTAGATGTGCTTCCAAGTTGCACTATTGATATAGTTTACATACCAGAGCAATATTTCTATAAGAAAATACAAATGGCAACATAGATGGTGAATAGAATAATATTTTTCATGTAGAATCTACCATTCCTAATCTATTTTATATTCCAAAAAAAAAAGGAAGACCTTAATTGAGCAGCGATGGGAAAAAAGGCTCATTTGCAAGGGAGCGGAAGGGAATAGAAAAACTAGACAGGTCTAACTAAAAGACAAGGTTAATTTCCTTCTCGTTCATCTCATACACATGATCCCTAGCTTCTATCAAAGCAACCTACGTGGTGTAGATAAGATGTAATGTAATCCTAGTAGCGAGAGACTGAATAGTCAATAGAAAAACAAAATTTACCTGTCCTAATTTGGTGAAGAAATTGCTGGAAAGATTTAAGGATTGGACTGCCACATCTTCGTTGGCCTTCAAAGCCCATGCAAGAGCAAATGCTCCCGTATCCTGCAATAGCACAAAGAGGTACTGTCTTCAAGGCATATTATAGCAAACAAGCAAGGAAAACAATGTGCTTGAATACCCTAATCTCAATAAAACTTAAATCAAGAGAGGTCAAGACTTCATTAACAATTTTTAAGCTTCTTGCTAGATTGACTGCACCCTATGAAAAAAATAAAACAAGAATAGATATATGAGTTTGAAAGAGTTATATCACTATTATCACATGAGCAATATACAGGTTCATACATCATCTCCAAGTCCATTTGCCTGCAGATCAAGTGTAGATATCATAGTGTCGTATTTTAAAGCATCTACTACATTACCCAATCAATGATGCCATAAGCAATGCAATTATGGAGGTAGCAAGCATCAAACAATTGTTACCTGACACCAGCCAAGCTTAAGTGTTTCAATCTTTCCATGGAACTTTAGTACTTCACAGAGAGCTTTTGCCCCCTCAGATCCAAAAGGATTGTATCCTATTTCCAACTGTTGAATAAAAATTAGAATTACCCTAGGTTGTGAACCTTAAATAAAATTTTCACTATAGTGTGAACACTTACAGTTGTGAGTATAGAATTATCTTTCAGAACACAAGCTGTTGCACTAACACTACTGGCATGAATATTGTTACCACCCTGAAATGTGAAGAACTTGTGAATACAATCTGAAAGCAAGCCAACTTGTCCTTCAAGTTGAATATAGTGCAACAAAATTTTCTATGAAAAGAACAAGATATAAAAATATGTTTTGTTTGCTTTTCGAATTACTAATGATATTCTGATTATGAGTCTATTAGCAATATGGATGTTGTTTCTCCATTAAGCTCTATCAACTATTTACCAAAAGCTCGTGGTACTGGTAAAGCGTGCTTATTTGTCACTTTCTTAAGTTTTTATTATCTATTGTTATTAGTACCTTGTTGGGGGTGACCATTTATAGTTCGACTATCATATAATAATTACTTATACCAATCGGTTTCATATTTCAATGCTATCTATGAAAAATTGACACTTGTATGAAAAATTACTCTGTCCATGTGGCTGGTTATGTCCATTAGATTTAAAATGATATGTCCTAGTCATGGTAGTTACAATATTATTGAACTGGAATATTGGAATGGGAAATCAAATCCTTTGCATATCCATTTCGCAAGCAACAGGTCCCAGAAGAAATCAATTATACAAAAAATTACATCAGAAATTATTCTTGCAGAGTTTCCGTAGGAATTTGTCCCACAATGTTTTTTTTAGGACAATACGTCCGAGTGTTGGTTTCTCAAATTTTGACTTATTGAATACTTCTCTTTCACAATGACTAATTTGCTCTAGTATTCTGTTGTAATAAAAAGGTTTCTTACAGTTTAAGATAAGATTTTATTTTCTAAACTATTTCTTTCTTGTAATGTAGTAGATAGAAATTTTGTAAAATCTTTCTAATATATTAGATGCTCAAGTTCATATAACCCCCTCTGATCATTTGCCATGTAAGTACATCATATGTAAACTCTTGTTATATACCAAGATAAATGTAATTAACTATGAAATTGTTCATGAAAGAATTTAGACAGGAACTTGGAATCAACCTCCACTTGTAAAGAACCAAGAAGGTTACAAAGTACCAGTGTTGTCCTTTACAAAAAAATAATCTTCAAGTGATAACAGCTCAAAATTGAATGAAATAATTGATGAGGGTTACAACCTACACCAACTACTTCTTTGTATAACTTGAACTTTGTATGTCTTCATGTTTTTTTTCAATCTTGACATCGTTTCATTTCTTTCTTTTGTAGAAAGAATTGTTTTCTCACCGTGATTGGATGTATACACAAGTCGTAGATGGAAAAGTATGTATGAGTTTTCTACATGAAGTTCAGGAGTTTGTGGAATTTGCATATAGTCAAGGTTTGGGTATTATAGAAAGGGATGAAAGAATTATATGTCCTTGTAAAAAATATGCATTACTGAAAAAACAATTGAGAAGAGATATGGAAATACATTTATGTAAGAAAGAATTTGTAGAAGGTTACAAGTGTTGGTTTAAAAATGGAAAGACCTTTCAAAGTTATGCGAAAGTTGCTCTTGTTAGTACGGATCTCATTGTAGACATGGTGATGGATGTGACAGGTCCTGAATTTGATGTGTTCACCGTTGAAGAGCCACATGGGGAATGTAACATCTGTACTTGGCTTTTCCATTTAATATAAACTATGGAATTTCTTGTAATTATTGGTGTGTGGTTTATTAATAGTAAATCCAGATTGTGTTTGTTCGCTGTGGTCTCTTCCTGTGTTTTGTGCTCTTGGTTCACCCTTGCAGGGTGGCTCCTTGGCTTATGGGTCTGTTTGTGCTATTAGGACCCAAGTTTGGGGGTGAGACCCATTTGAGGTTGGACCTGGTCAAAGGAGCCCAACCCCCATGTGACTTAAGCCACCCGTTCTTCCCCGTGACCCGCATCCTCTCCTCCCCATCTCGTGAAGCCTAGCGGGGAAGAAGGCTGCTCGTTCCGTCCCCTCCGTCTAGAGCTACGCCTAGCTGGTGGATGTCGGCGGGATTCCGGGATGGCAGGGGCGCCGGGGGTGCTAATAGGAGGCGCAGTGGCTGTGTTGGAGAACGGCAAGCTGTGGGAAGGAGAGACTGGGGTGAGTTGCGTGCAAGAGGAACTTCGTGCCCAGAGGAGGTTGTGTGAGCTGAGGAGAGCTTGCATCAAGCCTCGTCGGAGCACGTCGAGCACGCGTGGAGCTCACCGATGCAAGGTACGCGTTCCTCGTTCTGTTTCTTTCCTCGGTTGAGGCATGTTAGGTTTAAAGGAAAATCATGGATAATGATGTTAAAATCATGCAAAAATGAGGAAAATGTTGGGAATGGGAAGAATAATGTGGTTATGTTGATATCATGTTGATTCGCGAGTGTTTTGTAAGATTTTCGTGGGTATTCTTGATGCATGCCACAGTGTTTGTGTTTGGGCTTGATGCCTTTGTGATTTTTGTTAGAACAGCATGCTTAGTGGTTTTATGATCGATTGAGGGGTTTTGAAGTGGACTTGGAGGTTTACAGTCCATGTTTTATTGGTAATTTTTGTGGCATGTTTGAGGGATCCGATCCTTACTCCTGCCTTGGGGAGAAAGGGGTGACGGTGACCTGGGGAGTTTTCTGCAATCGCAGAAAACGGTATGCCGAATTGGATTCGGCATACCGAAATACTCCTAGGTGGTGCCCTGCGTCGTGGATTTGGACGACCGATTTGACAGGGGACTGATAAACCTGTCAGGGATTCGGAATATTGAAATCATTCGGTATGCCGAATCAGGGGATTTCGGCATACCGAAACAGAATTCGGTATGCCGAATCAGAACCCTGAGCTATTTTGATAATGTTTAGAAAAATGATGATTAATATGGATAAATACATGATAAATGTATTAAATGCATGGAAATGACTTGTAAGATGATGCATGCAAATATGTTGTTTTTAATGATGTTTTCCATGAGATATTGAAACATGATTTATGTGTATGAATATAGACCCATGTGAGGGGTGATTGCATGGTACAAAGACCATGAAAGGATGTGTGGGTTTAAAGACCACAGGTAATGATTTGATGCATAATGCATGTGATTT
>JAMKQA010025969.1:0-14573 GCA_024699735.1 Posidonia australis
GGAGGAGGAGGCGGACTACACACACACAGAGCATAATCAAAAGAAGAAGACCCTAGTTAAAACAGGGGAAGTAGAGCATAAAGAAGAAATCCAACTAACAGGTGCTGCAATGGGGGGAGGCTCGCTTCGGCGATAGGCGGGAGGAGGTGTAGAACGTCGGAGCACGTCTATGGGGGGAGGCTTGCTCCATCGACAGGCGGGAGAAGGAGGAGGAGGAGGTGCTACGGAGGAGCACCGTCGAGGATGCGGAGGAGATCGAGTGACACAGGAGAGGCGGAGGAGGAGGCAGACGAGTATTTAGGGTAAGAAAGAAAGGGGCAAAACGACCTGCATCGAGGTATTTTATACCTGAGTTAGCAAGGACTTTAACGAGGTCATTTCCTCGCTATGCACTCGGTAAATAGCAAGCGAGGACATTGCAAGAAAAAAGTCCTCGCAAAAAAGTCGCTAGGGTATTGCGAGGTCCTTTCCTCGCAAAATCCCCACTATATGTCCTCGTTATATTATTACGAGGACATGTCCTCGCTAAGTCCTCACTTTTTGTTCTCGCAAAATCTAATTTTTCTTGTAGTGCACCGACGACCCATGGCAGGGAACTCAAACTGCGGACTCTATGGATGCTCACTGGCACTTCTAGTGGGTTGATGGGGGCAAGGAGGAAAGCATGGATGCTATGTGAATGCCGTGTGGTGTGATGCAAACTCCTTTCTAGCCTTCTCTGTGCTTCGCCAGAGATGACAGTTGGAATGGCATATGGATGACATGTATGCATGCATAATCTCAGGCAAATGTAGAAAACATGCAACGAAGCATGATGAAGCTATGTAAATGCAAAGGAAACATGGAAGGAGCTCGCATAACAGGGTGGAGGGCTTGCCTGTGTCCATGGGTTGGTTGTCTTATCGTCGTGACCTGGAATACTAGCTCCGGGCAGTGCACCACCTACTTGTGCCACCAAGGTGCATCACTTATATGCGCTACTTTGGTGCGCCTGACACAATTTTGGGCTCAGTTCTTGGGTTTTTGGGTCTATTTTGGTAGATTGGTGGAAGCCTAGGGTAAGTGTAAAGCTTTAGGCTAGTTTAGGGTGTAACATGGGCTTTGGTATTAGGACGTATCTCGTCGTCGTTGGAGCAAACTCTGTCCGAGAAATCTGTCTACAAGTGACTGTCAAATTGAGGTGTCTACAATAATTATGTGAATAAATTACTGAATTTAATCTATACTTCATCTACACTTATGACTTCAATTAGATAAATATGTAGTTACTTTTAAATACATCATTCATTTAACTTATAACTTATTAACTTGGGTAAAAAAATACTCGACAAAGCTTGTATCATCGGATTCCAAATTTTAATTTTTTCCAATTATTACGATATCAATAACATTCTAAAGGACAAATATCAATATGTATGATTATGATTAGATAAATATGTAATTACTAGAAAAACAACATTCATTATTGTCTTGTTGTACATGACATAAAGTAGTGAACACTAACTAACAACTTTGGGCTGCGATCGCAGCCTCCGCAGCCTCTACGGCTCTCCCTTCAACAACTTTCTATCATGGGTAGGCCACAACCTCCGCAGTCTCCCCGCAGGCCGCAGCCTCCGCAGCCCAACCCCGCAGCCTCCGCACCCCGTAGGCCGCATCCTCCGCAGCCCCACCCCGCAACCTCCACATCCCACAACTGGCAGCCGGCAGCCCGCATCCTCGGTAGCCTACACCTGGCACTCCGCAGCCCACTGTGCTCAAGCCCCCACAGCCCACGCTGGCTGTAGTTTGGGAGGAAAGCGATTTGGGAGTCAACATTTTGTTAGCTCAGAAGATCTACTGCATTTCGTCTTTCCTTCCGATGGGGGACCATCTAACCTTGCACTTCGGGAGAAGGCGACCCCCGATCTCTCCACCTCTCAGGATAGAGCCGGTCACTCTGGGAATCGTTCCGGAAGGCACAGCGAGGGCCAGGTAAAAGGCTCCGGCAAGGTAAACTCTTTGAGCCCGTTTGTGGTAGTTTCTGTGCTTGTCTTCTTTGGTTCTCTCGACACTTTGTCGACTGGATCTGTGATTTTCTGGAGTGATTCGGGAAGATTTGTTTACATGCAATCTCTGCGGTTTCTTCCCCAAAACTACCGCCTCTTAATAGATTTTACCCTAATATCTTTGTGGACTCTATCATTTACTATAAGGATCTGATTACTGGTAGATTTATCTATCTACGATCCTATTATGTGTTTGAAGATATAGAGATGGATTGTTCTTTTAGAAGTCCAAAAAAATTATAGGCTTCACTTACATCATGTCCTGGGAGAAAATACAAGAGCAGTTAGGGTTGGTTCCAGTCTTGCTTGTGACGATGATGTAAGAACTGATAATATTTATGATTTGTCTGGGAAATTTTTAAGTTATGCTTGTGATGATATCCGTGGTCTGAGTATGGGGGACACTTTTGCTGCTGTACCTGAAGGGTGTTTTCTTACCCCTTCCGGCTCCTCCGGCTTATACCTTCGATAGGGTGGTAGGCTCCTGCCGGAACTCTTGCTCCGACAACTGGCGGAGGCGGGACTCCCTATGCACTGACACGCATACAGCCTCTGCAGAAGGATTTCAAATCCGAGGCTCTTGCGAACGTTTTGTGTACGGGAAACGAATTTGATAGTGGGATGGCGTCTGATTTTTGCCGCCTTTCCCAGGTCCCATCTCTGCCTCTCTCCTCTGACAGTCGATACAGCTTCTTTCCACCCGGGCTGAAGTTTGAATTATTTTTTACTGGCACTCATACTTTAATTCAGATTCTTTGGTTACAGGCTTTGAGAAAAGTGAAAAATTGCAGGCTATGTCATCTTTCCAGGAAAAGAGGGATTCGGAGCAAAGTTTATTGCCTCCCAATGATCCCCAACTTGAGATGGTGTATAATACTGGGACTCTTGCTCTTCAGGAAGACAATCCTCACTTGTGATTAACCTTTGGTTAATTGATTCACAGCAGAATACTGAGAGAGGATTTTTTGCCTTATTAAAAAAAATTTTTGCTTGTTCGTCACCTGTTGAGTGACGGGGTACCATTTTTGTAATATTTTGTTGGACGCAATAATTTAAAATACTGTGGTTGTAAATTTATTAAAGTAATAGAAAGAAAGACTAACTACCGTTTACCAAAAACTATCTGACAACTTTTTAGCATTACTAATTAAATAATACAGCTAGCTGGAACCATTTGTTTTTAATTTTTTTTTTTCAGGTATTACGCTTTAAACTATTTGTGTTAATTTTTACTGATTATATTATTTACTGGATTGAGAGTTGTTTTGACTGATAGAATTTCAACTTTATTTTGTAAAACTTCAAGATTTGTGCTTTACAGAGTACTTTTACAAGGTATTTATTTTTTAATGTAACAAGGGAAAAGTTACTCATCGTCTATAGAAATGAGTTTGTTTATTCGTTATTTACGGAATTTTTTTATGTGTTTGTTGTATATTTTGTTTATTTACGGAAAAAAATATTATTACTTTAAATAACTGAAGATGTTTGTACTCAATGACTACGTTTGGATCTTAACAAAAACTTTAAATATTACGTGAAGCTTGAGAAATCTACATGAAAATGAAGGAATTTTTTTCAAGATTACTAATTTAATTGTTTGATACGTGTAGCAATTACAGTGTAAAAAATTGCTTACCTTCCACCGTACTTGGAAGATTTTCATTGTCGTTGATAGATCTTCTACTTGGACGATAGAGGGTGACAGGCATTTTTGATATGGTTAAGAAAACTGTTTCCTGTCTCTATTGCTCGTGTCGAAAGGAAGAGTACAGAGGTGCTCACGTCGCCAATCCTTTGTCGCAAGGAAGAGTAACAGCGAAAGACGGCATTGTTTTTCGTCGGAGAGGAAGAGGATGGAGTTGCTCTCTTCGCCAGATCGGTCGTAAAAGGAAAGAGGGACAGGCAGGAGATGATGGATGAAATACGGAAGACATTCTGTTGTTTATTATTGGACGGTCTTGACTTCAATTAACTTAAGTAGGGCATGATCCTACCAGATTATATATGTAAATAACTCAAAACAAAATGGGTGTATATCAAAATGTGACATGTGGGTCTAATTATTCATTTTTATTTGTAAATCATGTAATTAATTATAATATTGCTTAAATGGTTTATTAATGGATAATCTGTTGTTTCTTGATTGTGTGAGCTTGTGGTTGGTCTTCTGTGCGCCTGTTTGTGATTTGGGACCAATGTGGAGTCCGACTTGAGGATGTACAGTCGTCTCGGTTTACGTACCTGTCTTTTCTTCTTTTCTTTTCCTTCTTTTTCTCCTTTCTTTCCATCCTCTCACGAGCCCGCACTATTTTTTCCCCGTCTTCTTCCTTCCCTTTCCCGACCCGTGCCACCAGCGATACCGGTCCGTGACTCGCCGTCTCCTCCGATGCGATGGACGACCGACGCGACGTGAGAGGAGAAGAGGATAAATGGAGGCCGCAGCATACGAAGAGAGGAAGGAGTGACCGAGAGTGGAGGAGAGGGAGAGGAGCGGCACATAACCGAGGAGGTGGGGTGACCGCCAATGGGTTCCGCCGGCAGAGAAGGTTCGTCGGGGCACGAGGAGGTTCGTCGGAGTGTGGGAAGAGTCGTCGGGCAGTTGAGCCAGGTACACGACTCCTTTTCCCTTCCTCCGTTTAGCTTTTATTAAGGATGGGTTAATTGCATGAAATTAAGAGAAATGCATGTTAAATTGTAGAACAATCATGAAATGAATGGGAATGTGATGTATGGCATGAGAATGTAGAGATCATGCGGCTAGATTGATGTTTGTGGGAAAAATGTGATTTTGGGGTTAAAGGCTACAGTAGCCGTTTTTGAGCCCCTTCTCCTTGTGATTTTCGTTTGAACTGTATGGTTGATGGAATCATGAATGGTTTGAGGGATTTTGAAGTAGACTTAAGGGTTTACACTCCATGATTTTATGGAAATTGTTGGTGAATGTTTGGAGGGTCCGATTGAGACTTCCACTTGGGACGATTTTTCACTACCCGGAAAGCGATATACTCTGTCTGCTAGGAATTCGGTATACCGAATTTATTCGGTATGCCGAAATCCTAGCAAATTAAGCCAGAACCCAGGATTTGGTAGACCAAAATTTCACGGTCGACCGAAACTGAGGTTTTCGGCATACCAAAAATTTTTAGTATACCGAAATAGGGAATTTTGGAATACCTTCGGTATGCTGTTTTTGTCCTGAACTTGGGATGTTAAAATGTGAATATTAATGAATGTTAAATGGTTTTAATGGTATGGTGGATTTATATGAATAATGGTTCCCCATGTAATGACATGGAGGCATGTGGAACCCCAAATAAATGGATTTGGGTGTGGTTTTGGGTTTTAGACCCTATTAATGAATGAAAAAGATGGTTTTATGTGGTTTTGGGCATGAGACCCAATTTATGACTTTAAGCATGGTTTTCATGGCTTGAGTTGTGACCCCAGTGGAGGGTCAAGTGTTGCAAGGAAATAGAGTCCTACAACAAGAAGAATGAAATGAAATGGAAAATGATTTTGAAATGGAACACTGATAATGTGGTTGCCGTGCTCATAGCGGTGTAGGCTGAGCCTGGGTTTTCATACCTAGTTGTTCAGGTCACCGACGGTGTAGGCTGAGCCAGAGTCGTTGTACCTAGTTGTTCGGGTCATCGAGCTCGTAGCGGTGTAGGCTGAGCCTAGGCTTTTGAGCCTAATTGTTCGGGTCACCGACGGTGTAGGCTGAGCCTAGGTCATTGGACCTAGTTGTTCGGGTCACCGATTGGGGCGTCATATAGAGACGTATCCCCGTGCACTTATGAAAATGAAATTGAGGCCGGTTGGCCGATGCGGTGACATCCCGCATGGGGAATTTCATCGCGGCAGTGCAGGAAGGTAGGTGAAAGATGTCCTCGCCTACTTTTTGTGTGCCTGGTTACCCCTGATCAAGGTAATAACAGTAAAGAAAAGTGGAAATGAATAAAGAAAGAGAAATGTGATTTGGTCAGGATTGGACTGATGAAATGGTCCTAAAATTTTGAAAAGAAATGATGATGTTTCAACCAGTTGCCAGCCAATGCTTTTGATTTGGTTTTGAGCCCAATAGGACATTGTGTTTTAGGCTGGATCTGGTCAAAAATGTGAATTTGGAAGTGTGTTTTTGGAAGAAATCTTCAAATATTGGAAATATAAATATTTTGGAAAATGAATTCCAAAAGTTTTTGAAAGAAATGTAAAGGAATGTTTTGAAAAAAGAAGTGGTTTTGGAATGAATTTCAAAATGTTTTGAGAAAAGAAAAGGAAACATGGCTTTTGAAAAAGTATGGACTAGGATTGAATTCTCAAGTGATTGTCTAATAAAGAAAGGATGATTTTCAAAAAGAGAAAACCAAGTTTTGAAAAAATGATAAGAATGAGATTTATGGTTTTACCGAGGTTTTGTGGTTTGTATGTTTTGGGACGCGTACTGGGTGACTTAGATGTTACTCACGTGTGTTATTTGGTTTTCAAGTGCAGACCGCGTGCAGCCGAGTTCCGGTGCAGGAGTTGGAGTTTCTAGCGGCACATTGTGATCCTGAAGGTAAACCTTAGTTACAGTTATTTGATATTTCTGTTATTAGTATAATTATGCTTGATATTGTGTTTTAGTGACGTGTCTAGGATCGAGACGTTACACAAAATGATGTAATGCTTCAAAGCCTTGATTGAGATCGATGCATTGATAGGCTAAAACATAATTCTGTTTGCCACTTGAGTTTCTGGAAAGCCTAAGTTTGACTTTCATGCAGACGATATCTACTGCTACAACTTGTGAATTCGCCTAATCAGTATTAAAAATTGGCACATATAATCTAATATGAGTACGTAAATCCAAGTTTCAACATCTCCTCCAATTAAGCTTTTCTCTTGGTTAATTCTCCTTTGAAAATTAAACTTTTCTCTTGTTAGTTATTAAGAATAAGAATTTAACTAAGGAGAATCTACTCAAGAGAAGCTAGTCAATTCTCCACTGTGTATCTTTTGCTCTGCTCATACTGAGAGTAATAATCATCTGTTTTTAAACTGTATTTTTGCTAGGAGTATCTGGCGATTTTTCCTGGCTTCTGATTTATACCCTGGCTTTTTTTGAGTTGCAGATCTGTTTCAGTTTTCTCCCCATTTAAAATATGACTTATCATTTTCTGGTTGGACCTTGTAACTTCAAATCATTCTCTGGTTGATTTGGAAGGAAAGGAACAATAGGATTTTTCGTAATTCAGTTAGAACATACTCTTTTGTCATACATGATATCATTTCACTGATGTATTTTTGAATAGAAACTCTTGTTTCAGGCTTCGAAAAGGATGAAATGCTACAATATACATCTGTTATGGCTTCACAAATGGTGGAGTCTCCCATCCCTCCTTCTATTCCATTTTCCTCAAGAATTCCATCTGAAGAGGATTCTCAGATCATTTTGGAGAATCCTGAGGTGTGATATTGCCCTATAATTTTATGGAACTGTATTTTTCTGTTAGCTTTGATTGGTATTACTTGTTTTGGTTACCAATTCTGATACATTTAAAGTGAACTCTAAGGTCCGAGGCACTGTAATATTTTTGGTCATGACAATGTTCTTATTTGACATCTTTTACCTTTGAAATAGTAATCTCTTAAACCGTTAACAAAAAAAAAAAAAAACATCTCCTCCAATCAAACCAAGAAACCATCATCATCAAGTCCATCTCGAAACAAACTGCTCAAATTTCAGCTCTATCCATCAAACCATACCATTGAATTTCAGAAATTGACTGCTCATGAAACGGCAAAGGAAGATCTACATCCAAGGGATTTATCAAAGATCATCTTCTTTTACTTTATCTGCAGACGAGGCCCATATTGGATACTGACAGATCAACAAGGGGTTGTTCTTGTCTCCTTATCAACAATTTCGAGTTTTTAAAAGGAAACTATATACTCACATATATCATTTAGATGGAAGCCATTAGATATAATGTCCGTCCGTTTGTTTGCGGTTTACTTGCCAAGATTTTTTTTCAGAAGGCATGACATGACACAGATAATATTTCTTCACCACCTTTTCAAGAGAGAAATAAACTCATGTGAATGAGTTTTTTGGTTTCACAATAAAACTAAAAAATCCCCAAATGCAAACAAACTGGTCCATAGATTGCGTCGTGGTCCTGAAACAGTTCTTCCTATAATTCCACATACATTATATTTTTAAAAATAGAGCTTGGCACGAGGATATATAGATGGAGATATGAGTCATTTAAGATCTGAATGGAGCCAAAATTGCTGAATGGACCACTGAGGCTCTAACTAAAGCCACAACAATGGAATCATTGAAATTACTATCTTATTGTACGATCATTGCTTTGTGAGCAGACATCAGCTAAGAGTCTTTATGAACTGTTGACAATCACAAGCCCTTTTTTTCTGTACAGGAAAGTTAATGGAAATCGCAAGTTTACGTCAGATTTCAAAATCAATCATTGAATAAGCTCCAAGTTAGAATTTAAAGAATGTAAAGAAACCATTCCGTGGGTCAAAACAAAAATTTTCCTTCTCCAGTCGGATTTGCTACCATTCCTCTTAAAAAATCCTTTTAGGTAGCGTCTAGTTTGGATTAATTCTCGGGTTAGATTTTGCTAAAAAAAAAAGTGATGAATTATCAAGATCATACAGCAAAACAAATTAACTTCCTGCTGCAATTCCATAGGCTGCGTTTGGCAAATCAGATTTTTAAGAGTAACTACAAAGACTGCTAGAATCTTAAAGTAGCACTGTTGGAGAATTGGACCGTGTCGAGCTTCCCCATACCCGATGCTATTTAATTAGGTGTAGCCAGAAGGTCGGTACAGTCACACATACAAGGGATTTTATTAGTACACTTCAGCAGTTGTTTCATTTACTGAAGGAAAAATCTGTAGTGAAAGTTGGCATTTTTCTATGGGGAAAGTTAGTTCATGTTGTGGTGGGACTACCTCTGACTCCAAATTGCTTACTACAGGAAATTAGGTGTGTCTACGGTACATACAGGGGTAAAATGATTATTTTATTATGATTGAATACATAAAATATAATCCTTGGTATAGACGTTGTAGTTTTGCGATCACTTATTTGTAGATCTTTTTGGAAGAAAACGTTTTGGTCGTGACAGACTAAACTAACTCTTTAAAAGTCAATCAATATCCCAAAATCTAATTTAACTTCCTAAACGAGTCCAACACCATAAAATAGCCACCAAACTACAAGCTCAAAGCCCACTAATGGTTCAAACACTAAGGAAACAAGCCCAATGTTCAGCAACCAGACTCTACCATAGCTCTCTCGCGTGTAGCTCTCGCTTATAGTTACTGTGGTTTACTATTACGTCCCACCATCGCGTATAGCTACTGCATGCGGATCCCTTGGGTCAGTAACAACTGCAACAAGGTTGATCGATCCATTCAACCCTTGGACCGTTGACTCATTGCTCATTATTGGCTTACGTGGACTTAGGTATATGCTTTGGTATGCCTTGACCACCACATCCCTCCTCCACATTTAAAATCCCAATCCAAAAATCTTATTGAATCAATCTCCACTGGCCATTTGAATTTTCATTTTAAACCAGCGATATTCATGCAAAACCTAACTCTATAAAAGCAAACCCTTCACATACGTGAGGGAGGATCTAGCTTTAGCATCCCAAACGAAGCTCTCCATGTCTAGAAACCCTTGACAGTACGTACCCTAGAAATCCTTGGCAGCACATCCTCTCAAGAACATCCTTGCACCACCACAGCCAAGCCATACCACCGTTCTCTCCACCCAACCTTTTCTATGTGTGAGCGAACCTGTGAGCACCCTCTACAACCAAACATTCTTCCTAGTTCCCCACCACTTCCTCATTCAACCGTCACACCCAAAATCATTTGGAGAATCTCCACTATGAGCACTCATGTTGGGAGAAAAAGTTCAATCAACATCGTAGGTATATACTCGACCCATGTAGCATATTAGAATCTCCTTCTATTATATACAGTTTTCCTCTCGTTTTAGCGTGTTTCCCATTTAGTTTTATGTCGGTTCTTCATATCTGTCCATGCATTATGTGATTGGTATCCATCACTCGTATGAGGCCGTCGGCCAGTGAACACGAGACGGGGCCATCCCTACATGAACATTGCATCTCTGACCCCTTCACAACATTCCAGATACTATGGCCAAGGAACATCCCCATTTCGACTGACCATCCTCGTGACGGCATGTGGGTCAGTGCCACAACGTGAAGAACGTAGGGGCAGTGGGGATCATTGCTTTTCCTCCCCATAGCACTGACGTGGCCTTCTCTTCCGTCTACATCATCCTTCATGATGCTCCAAGCGAAGCTCAACTGCTCTCGGCCTCGTCCATGGTTGACTGAGACTGAGCATTCTGATAACACCCATGAGGGTGGGGACGGGCGTGCATGCATCCCAGGTTTGTTTTCAACCACTGGAAGCACCCATGGGCATCCCCTCATGCTTCTCGGTTGTTTAGATTCATGTCTTGATTGTAGCCTCATCCTCAGTGCCATGAAATATTCGTAGCCTGAATGTGCATAACCTGGTACACGTATCGATACCGTGTGATTGTGTCGCATATTCCATGTGCAAGTTCACGTTTCCCTTCCATGGAAAACCCTAGTTTAGTGCAGTGGACAGAGCACCTTTGCATTTGTCTTGTTTGTTATCGGATTTGATGCTTCTGGTCTCTAGTTTTTTACATGTTTTATTTGTACTTGCATAGCATTAAACATCGTGTCCACTCGGACATACATTAAATAACATTCACATTTATTTAACAACCTTCATCTTGCCTAAGGCATATATTATCAAGCCTCTGTGCATTTACAATGTGACATGCATAAGCGGAAAAACCTTGAAAGACCGACATGTTGGGCGTACGAGGATTCCTAACACCTTCCTCTTGCATAATAGGAGTTCTTACTCTTTCTCTGCTTGTAATGACCTATGTGATTGTCCATTGGCATTAGAGTCATGCATTTTTATTTCTTTGCTTGCATATGTGATGTTTTCGTATTCAGTTTTCCTTGTCCTCTAATTCCAATAAACTAAGTGACAACTCTATTTCTTTATCTTTTATCTACCTTTCTCCTTCATCTTTCTTCGTAATCGCATAGTGTATGTGGACTCGTTCCACACACTTCGGAGTGTTAATCCTTGCCACGCGTGTATGGTCACAGGAATTGACGACTCCGCTTGGGAAACTAGACTTCGTCTTTCGCTTTTGTTTTCCCCCTACTTGTCTAACTTTGTTGCTTGTTTGTTTTACTCGCACCCTTATATGTTTGTCTACTTGTACTTGCGTTGCATAATATTATTTCATGCCTTTTGTTTGGTGGTTATTTTGCCTTACACAAATATATTATGTCACCACACTTGCACATGACATGCCTTATGTCTTTTGCTATGATGTTTACTTCTCTTTTCACCATCATGATCACATAACATTAGCACATGTCATAATCATGTCTTTTGGATATTGTATGATGTTTGCATGCTATGATTGGGTGTTTTTTCCCTTTTCCTGCATTAATCCTAAGGAAATTAGAGACATGTTTGCTTCCCTTATTGGTTAATCTAAAGAAAATGGTAAGTAAAAAACAATATCTAGGCACAACTAGAGACATACATGCACTCCTTTCCCCTATGGTTTAATAAAATACAAGTAAAAAACATCAAGCATATTTGCATGAATGTTCATATAAGAGCATGCATCTTTTCCTCTCCTACGTCCACCTATTGTTTGAAAAGGGTAGTCCTAGTTTCTCATTTTATGACTTTGGCATAGGATGAGTTGTCGGTTTGTCCCCTCTTGTCCGCATGTCGGTGTTAGTAGAAGGTATAGTCCCTGCTTTGGCAAGGTTAAGGCTCCTAACGTATCACATATTCACTGCCTGAGCATTGGCTAGGATTTAGAGCAAGGACCTTACTTTCTGCCTTGAGTCGAAAACCCGTATACCCATAAGAGAGTACGGAGTAGACAGCCTACTAGGACATGTTTAAATGATAAAAGAGTGCATATTAAAAGCATACATTTGCATGTGTGTCATTCATGCTATCATAACAACTGCATTGTGTTTGTGCATCAAGTTCTAACACTAGTTGTCATCTTTTATTTGTTTGCATGTCAGTGTATGAGTTCATTAGCCATTGCTCAAATGTTCCTTTCACTGATACCCCGGTAGTAACCCCATTTTCACTATCTTTTCCTCTCTTTCACCCTCCTGTTTACTGCTGCCGTTCTATCCTCACCCGCTTATGCTCCTTGCCTTGTGCAGTTTTCTTCTACTACATTCGTACATGCACCCCTTTTCTCTACATTCACACTTCCTTCATTGCTTCTAGACTTATGTCTCCTTTTATACTCACTGCTTTTGCATTCACATTCCCTTTTGCATTACACTTTAGCGTGTAACCAAAATAGATGATGAATTCCAAGCATGCATACATAAATAAAAGTATCATCAGCACTAGCATAATCATCATTTGATGACGAAAATCAGTAAAAACTAGCCTACTTAGTGTGACCATGTTGACGACTAGACTTTGTGCAGGAGTGTGCACGAAAATTGATAAGGTCACAATGAAATTGGTCAATCTGAGGAAGGACGCTTGACTTAAAAATACCAAAGCAAAAGTGAAATAATACATAGATAAGGAAAGTAAAAGATTTGATTCAACATAACTACCATTATTTCAAAATGATAACATAAAAACCGTCCACATGCGGATCACAATATTTAAAAAAGGAAGTAAAAGATTTGATTCAACATAACTACCATTATTTCAAAATGATAACATAAAAAAAATTATTTAAAATAATAAAAACAGTAACTAAGTATGCCAAAATCTCCTAATTCGACGACAATTTCGGTAGGTTGTTTTAAGTGATTTCTGCACAATGAAGAAAATTGCCCTGAAACAGCTGTCATCAGAGTTGGGACCATGGGCAGACTAACATTTGGTGAACCAAAAATTATGTAAAAATTCTCAAACTAAGCATTCTATGTCTACTTTCATTTGGGATAAGTTTCATTCAAATCTCAAATCTATAACTCGAGATATAAATACTTGAAACTATAAGACTCAATTTAGCATAACTTAATGGGTCATCAATCTTTACACAGCCAATGGTATTTCTCCCAACCATGGAAATTAACAAGTAAACTAATGAAACAAAGATCTTTGAGTCTACTTTCCAATGGAAAAAGAAATCATGCAGATCCAATACCTATAACTCGAGTTATTCAAGATTGAAGCAAGAAGACTCAAATAAACTTAACAGTAACAATATCCTCATAAATCCTTTGAAAATTTATCAAAAATTCACAAAACCCTTGTCATACATCCAAATCATTCCAAGCAACTTATTTGAGTCCAACAAATTAAACAAGAAGAAGAAGAAAGGTGGGATGTGTACCTTTTTTTTTCTCTGTTTCTTCTTTCTTCTTCTTCATTTCTTCCTTTCTTTCTCCTCTTCCTCTTCTTCTCTCGCTCCTCCCGACTCCCTTTCTTTCTCTTCTTTTCATTTTCTTTTTCAAATGTGTATGCCATCCTCTATAGTTGCCCGCCCATTCATGTAGTCATTTGTTTATTGAACTTTTTGTTCAAATTTTGCGTATATACTGGTAACATTGTGTATTATTTGTAATACTGTGTTTAATGATTTATTAATGGATAATCTGTTGTTTCTTGGTTATGTGTGGTTGTGGTTGGTTTTCTGTGCATCTGCCTGTGTTTTGGGACCCTTGGGGAGTCCGGTTTGAGGATGCACAGTTGTCTCATTTGCGTGCCATTCTTTACTCTTTTCTTTTCTTCCTCTTTTTCTTTCTTTCTTCCGCGAGCCCTACCTTCCACCATTTTCTTCTCTGTCTTCTTCTTCTTCCTCTTCTCCCTCCCGTGCCACCAGCGACGGAGGCTCGTGCCTCTCCATCTCATCCGACAGGATGGGTGGCCATCGCCTTGTGGATGGGGATGGAGATAAGAGGGGGAGGCAGTGGCGGAGCGGAGGAAGTGTGCTACGCAGAGAGGAAAGGAGGGAAGAAAGGGAGCCGAGGCGCACGCGACCGTGGGAGGAGGTGGTGAGCTGAGCCATCCGGACATCTCGCCAGAGCTCGTGGAGGCTTGCCGGAGTGGGGTAAGGGTCGCCGGTAGCCCGAGTAAGGTACGCGACCTCCTACTCCTCCTTTTGCTCGTTTTGGGTTAACTGTAGGTTTTATGCATAAAATAGGAATAAATGCATGAAAAATTATAGAAATTTTATATGTGATTGAGAATGTGTTGTTTAGCATGTTTATGATATTATCATGCTGAATTATGGGCTTTTTGTGCGGTTTTTGTGGATTAATGAGAAGCATGCTACAGTATTCGTTTTTGAGCTCTATGTCTTGATAATTTTCGTTAGAGCAGCATGCTTAGTGGATTTGTGATTAGTTTGAGGGGTTTTGAAGTAGACTTGAGGGTCTACACCTCATGTTTTTATGAGATTTTA